>JAWRVZ010000522.1:0-185122 GCA_037043235.1 Rhodeus uyekii
TCATGTATATTTCGAGGTGGCTTTTCTGAAGCCAGACTGGTAGCTCGCCGTGATCGTATAGTGGTTAGTACTCTGCGTTGTGGTCGCAGCAACCCCGGTCCGAATCCGGGTCACGGCAAGGTTTTCTGGGTGGAATTGAATGTGAGATCCATGTTACTCCCTCTCCTAACGCTGTCCTTCAGCCCTGCTTTTTGTGAAAGGCACATCCTACACGTGCTCTGGATGTCTGAGTGACTTTCCAGTGCGACCCTTTTAAGAGCCTGAGCTCTCCGATTTGAATTCTTTGAGAAAAACTGAAAATGAGACGCTCCTATTTAGTTTCTTTTGTTTGTGTGTGTTCCGTAGCCCTGTTGTTCGGTGTCAGTACACTCACTGCAGTGGACTTGCTATTTGCTCCAAACAACTGCACATTTAACCCAGTTTCACACAAAGATAAGACCTTCAAGTTAACACTATTAAGGCATCTAATGACGCTTCTCAGGCAAGAAGCAGTGAGTTTTTCTACTTGGTCCTAGCATTGTCATCCTTTGATTATTAGTATAATAGGCCTCATTCCCTCTAATTCTCCAACACATTTGGACACACCTGATGCTTTGTCTGTCGTCGAAGAAACAAACGGGAGAATCTATCGTTTTCCAGCCAACGCGATTGATTAAGCTGTGAGTTCCCACGCAGCATGCATGCTTTTTTCTCCAAAGAAAGAGCCTGGATAGCTCAGTCGGCAGAGCATCAGACTTTTAATCTGAGGGTCCAGGGTTCAAGTCCCTGTTCGGGCGAATTTGCTTTGGCGCGATACGTTCTGCTGTTGACCTCTTTATGGTTGAGTCCAGCCTCAGGTTTCAACCCGTCAAGCCAACAAGCGAAATGACATTATACCACAGCCAGATTGTAGTCGTGGCCGAGTGGTTAAGGCGATGGACTAGAAATCCATTGGGGTTTCCCCGCGCAGGTCCGACTCCTGCCGACTCGTTGACAACTTGTGCCTGCTTTGGGTTGTGACTTTCTTGCGAAAAATTTAGTAAAAGGTAATACAACACCTCTACAATACTACCCTTGAAAGGAGTAGTGCTGATAAAAACAATCGTTGTACCTTAAACCTTAAGATAACAAGGACTCATGTATATTTCGAGGTGGCTTTTCTGAAGCCAGACTGGTAGCTCGCCGTGATCGTATAGTGGTTAGTACTCTGCGTTGTGGTCGCAGCAACCCCGGTCCGAATCCGGGTCACGGCAAGGTTTTCTGGGTGGAATTGAATGTGAGATCCATGTTACTCCCTCTCCTAACGCTGTCCTTCAGCCCTGCTTTTTGTGAAAGGCACATCCTACACGTGCTCTGGATGTCTGAGTGACTTTCCAGTGCGACCCTTTTAAGAGCCTGAGCTCTCCGATTTGAATTCTTTGAGAAAAACTGAAAATGAGACAGTACACTCACTGCAGTGGACTTGCTATTTGCTCCTATTTAGTTTCTTTTGTTTGTGTGTGTTCCGTAGCCCTGTTGTTCGGTGTCAGTACACTCACTGCAGTGGACTTGCTATTTGCTCCAAACAACTGCACATTTAACCCAGTTTCACACAAAGATAAGACCTTCAAGTTAACACTATTAAGGCATCTAATGACGCTTCTCAGGCAAGAAGCAGTGAGTTTTTCTACTTGGTCCTAGCATTGTCATCCTTTGATTATTAGTATAATAGGCCTCATTCCCTCTAATTCTCCAACACATTTGGACACACCTGATGCTTTGTCTGTCGTCGAAGAAACAAACGGGAGAATCTATCGTTTTCCAGCCAACGCGATTGATTAAGCTGTGAGTTCCCACGCAGCATGCATGCTTTTTTCTCCAAAGAAAGAGCCTGGATAGCTCAGTCGGCAGAGCATCAGACTTTTAATCTGAGGGTCCAGGGTTCAAGTCCCTGTTCGGGCGAATTTGCTTTGGCGCGAAATGACATTATACCACAGCCAGATTGTACTGCTGTTGACCTCTTTATGGTTGAGTCCAGCCTCAGGTTTCAACCCGTCAAGCCAACAAGCGAAATGACATTATACCACAGCCAGATTGTAGTCGTGGCCGAGTGGTTAAGGCGATGGACTAGAAATCCATTGGGGTTTCCCCGCGCAGGTCCGACTCCTGCCGACTACGTTGACAACTTGTGCCTGCTTTGGGTTGTGACTTTCTTGCGAAAAATTTAGTAAAAGGTAATACAACACCTCTACAATACTACCCTTGAAAGGAGTAGTGCTGATAAAAACAATCGTTGTACCTTAAACCTTAAGATAACAAGGACTCATGTATATTTCGAGGTGGCTTTTCTGAAGCCAGACTGGTAGCTCGCCGTGATCGTATAGTGGTTAGTACTCTGCGTTGTGGTCGCAGCAACCCCGGTCCGAATCCGGGTCACGGCAAGGGCAAGGTTTTCTGGGTGGAATTGAATGTGAGATCCATGTTACTCCCTCCTAACGCTGTCCTTCAGCCCTGCTTTTTGTGAAAGGCACATCCTACACGTGCTCTGGATGTCTGAGTGACTTTCCAGTGCGACCCTTTTAAGAGCCTGAGCTCTCCGATTTGAATTCTTTGAGAAAAACTGAAAATGAGACGCTCCTATTTAGTTTCTTTTGTTTGTGTGTGTTCCGTAGCCCTGTTGTTCGGTGTCAGTACACTCACTGCAGTGGACTTGCTATTTGCTCCAAACAACTGCACATTTAACCCAGTTTCACACAAAGATAAGACCTTCAAGTTAACACTATTAAGGCATCTAATGACGCTTCTCAGGCAAGAAGCAGTGAGTTTTTCTACTTGGTCCTAGCATTGTCATCCTTTGATTATTAGTATAATAGGCCTCATTCCCTCTAATTCTCCAACACATTTGGACACACCTGATGCTTTGTCTGTCGTCGAAGAAACAAACGGGAGAATCTATCGTTTTCCAGCCAACGCGATTGATTAAGCTGTGAGTTCCCACGCAGCATGCATGCTTTTTTCTCCAAAGAAAGAGCCTGGATAGCTCAGTCGGCAGAGCATCAGACTTTTAATCTGAGGGTCCAGGGTTCAAGTCCCTGTTCGGGCGAATTTGCTTTGGCGCGATACGTTCTGCTGTTGACCTCTTTATGGTTGAGTCCAGCCTCAGGTTTCAACCCGTCAAGCCAACAAGCGAAATGACATTATACCACAGCCAGATTGTAGTCGTGGCCGAGTGGTTAAGGCGATGGACTAGAAATCCATTGGGGTTTCCCCGCGCAGGTCCGACTCCTGCCGACTACGTTGACAACTTGTGCCTGCTTTGGGTTGTGACTTTCTTGCGAAAAATTTAGTAAAAGGTAATACAACACCTCTACAATACTACCCTTGAAAGGAGTAGTGCTGATAAAAACAATCGTTGTACCTTAAACCTTAAGATAACAAGGACTCATGTATATTTCGAGGTGGCTTTTCTGAAGCCAGACTGGTAGCTCGCCGTGATCGTATAGTGGTTAGTACTCTGCGTTGTGGTCGCAGCAACCCCGGTCCGAATCCGGGTCACGGCAAGGTTTTCTGGGTGGAATTGAATGTGAGATCCATGTTACTCCCTCTCCTAACGCTGTCCTTCAGCCCTGCTTTTTGTGAAAGGCACATCCTACACGTGCTCTGGATGTCTGAGTGACTTTCCAGTGCGACCCTTTTAAGAGCCTGAGCTCTCCGATTTGAATTCTTTGAGAAAAACTGAAAATGAGACGCTCCTATTTAGTTTCTTTTGTTTGTGTGTGTTCGCTAGCCCTGTTGTTCGGTGTCAGTACACTCACTGCAGTGGACTTGCTATTTGCTCCAAACAACTGCACATTTAACCCAGTTTCACACAAAGATAAGACCTTCAAGTTAACACTATTAAGGCATCTAATGACGCTTCTCAGGCAAGAAGCAGTGAGTTTTTCTACTTGGTCCTAGCATTGTCATCCTTTGATTATTAGTATAATAGGCCTCATTCCCTCTAATTCTCCATGCTTTGTCTGTCGTCGAAGAAACAAACGGGAGAATCTATCGTTTTCCAGCCAACGCGAAGAACATTTGGACACACCTGATGCTTTGTCTGTCGTCGAAGAAACAAACGGGAGAATCTATCGTTTTCCAGCCAACGCGATTGAATAAGCTGTGAGTTCCCACGCAGCATGCATGCTTTTTTCTCCAAAGAAAGAGCCTGGATAGCTCAGTCGGCAGAGCATCAGACTTTTAATCTGAGGGTCCAGGGTTCAAGTCCCTGTTCGGGCGAATTTGCTTTGGCGCAATACGTTCTGCTGTTGACCTCTTTATGTTTGAGTCCAGCCTCAGGTTTCAACCCGTCAAGCCAACAAGCGAAATGACATTATACCACAGCCAGATTGTAGTCGTGGCCGAGTGGTTAAGGCGATGGACTAGAAATCCATTGGGGTTTCCCCGCGCAGGTCCGACTCCTGCCGACTTACGTTGACAACTTGTGCCTGCTTTGGGTTGTGACTTTCTTGCGAAAAATTTAGTAAAAGGTAATACAACACCTCTACAATACTACCCTTGAAAGGAGTAGTGCTGATAAAAACAATCGTTGTACCTTAAACCTTAAGATAACAAGGACTCATGTATATTTCGAGGTGGCTTTTCTGAAGCCAGACTGGTAGCTCGCCGTGATCGTATAGTGGTTAGTACTCTGCGTTGTGGTCGCAGCAACGCCGGTCCGAAGCCGGGTCACGGCAAGGTTTTCTGGGTGGAATTGAATGTGAGATCCATGTTACTCCCTCTCCTAACGCTGTCCTTCAGCCCTGCTTTTTGTGAAAGGCACATCCTACACGTGCTCTGGATGTCTGAGTGACTTTCCAGTGCGACCCTTTTAAGAGCCTGAGCTCTCCGATTTGAATTCTATGAGAAAAACTGAAAATGAGACGCTCCTATTTAGTTTCTTTTGTTTGTGTGTGTTCGGTAGCCCTGTTGTTCGGTGTCAGTACACTCACTGCAGTGGACTTGCTATTTGCTCCAAACAACTGCACATTTAACCCAGTTTCACACAAAGATAAGACCTTCAAGTTAACACTATTAAGGCATCTAATGACGCTTCTCAGGCAAGAAGCAGTGAGTTTTTCTACTTGGTCCTAGCATTGTCATCCTTTGATTATTAGTATAATAGGCCTCATTCCCTCTAATTCTCCAACACATTTGGACACACCTGATGCTTTGTCTGTCGTCGAAGAAACAAACGGGAGAATCTATCGTTTTCCAGCCAACGCGATTGAATAAGCTGTGAGTTCCCACGCAGCATGCATGCTTTTTTCTCCAAAGAAAGAGCCTGGATAGCTCAGTCGGCAGAGCATCAGACTTTTAATCTGAGGGTCCAGGGTTCAAGTCCCTTTTCGTGCGAATTTGCTTTGGCGCGATACGTTCTGCTGTTGACCTCTTTATGTTTGAGTCCATCCTCAGGTTTCAACCCGTCAAGCCAACAAGCGAAATGACATTATACCGTAGCCAGGTTGTAGTCGTGGCCGAGTGGTTAAGGCGATGGGCTAGAAATCCATTGGGGTTTCCCCGCGCAGGTCCGACTCCTGCCGACTACGTTGACAACTTGTGCCTGCTTTGGGTTGTGACTTTCTTGCGAAAAATTTAGTAAAAGGTAATACAACACCTCTACAATACTACCCTTGAAAGGAGTAGTGCTGATAAAAACAATCGTTGTACCTTAAACCTTAAGATAACAAGGACTCATGTATATTTCGAGGTGGCTTTTCTGAAGCCAGACTGGTAGCTCGCCGTGATCGTATAGTGGTTAGTACTCTGCATTGTGGTCGCAGCAACCCCGGTCCGAATCCGGGTCACGGCAAGGTTTTCTGGGTGGAATTGAATGTGAGATCCATGTTACTCCCTCTCCTAACGCTGTCCTTCAGCCCTGCTTTTTGTGAAAGGCACATCCTACACGTGCTCTGGATGTCTGAGTGACTTTCCAGTGCGACCCTTTTAAGAGCCTGAGCTCTCCGATTTGAATTCTTTGAGAAAAACTGAAAATGAGACGCTCCTATTTAGTTTCTTTTGTTTGTGTGTGTTCGCTAGCCCTGTTGTTCGGTGTCAGTACACTCACTGCAGTGGACTTGCTATTTGCTATTTGCTATTAGTATAATAGGCCTCATTCCCTCTAATTCTCCAACACATTTGGACACACCTGATGCTTTGTCTGTCGTCGAAGAAACAAACGGGAGAATCTATCGTTTTCCAGCCAACGCGATTGAATAAGCTGTGAGTTCCCACGCAGCATGCATGCTTTTTTCTCCAAAGAAAGAGCCTGGATAGCTCAGTCGGCAGAGCATCAGACTTTTAATCTGAGGGTCCAGGGTTCAAGTCCCTGTTCGGGTGAATTTGCTTTGGCGCGATACGTTCTGCTGTTGACCTCTTTATGGTTGAGTCCAGCCTCAGGTTTCAACCCGTCAAGCCAACAAGCGAAATGACATTATACCACAGCCAGATTGTAGTCGTGGCCGAGTGGTTAAGGCGATGGACTAGAAATCCATTGCGGTTTCCCCGCGCAGGTCCGACTCCTGCCGACTACGTTGACAACTTGTGCCTGCTTTGGGTTGTGACTTTCTTGCGAAAAAATTTGTAAAAGGTAATACAACCTCTACAATACTACCCTTGAAAGGAGTAGTGCTGATAAAAACAATCGTTGTACCTTAAACCTTAAGATAACAAGGACTCATGTATATTTCGAGTTGGCTTTTCTGAAGCTAGACTGGTAGCTTGCCGTGATCGTATAGTGGTTAGTACTCTGCGTTGTGGTCGCAGCAACCCCGGTCCGAATCCGGGTCACGGCAAGGTTTTCTGGGTGGAATTGAATGTGATATCCATGTTACTCCTTCTCCTAACGCTGTCCTTCAGCCCTGCTTTTTGTGAAAGGCACATCCTACACGTGCTCTGGATGTCTGAGTGACTTTCCAGTGCGACCCTTTTAAGATCCTGAGCTCTCCGATTTGAATTCTTTGAGAAAAACTGAAAATGAGACGCTCCTATTTAGTTTCTTTTGTTTGTGTGTGTTCCGTAGCCCTGTTTTTCGGTGTCAGTACACTCACTGCAGTGGACTTGCTATTTGCTCCAAACAACTGCACATTAAACCAGTTTCACACAAAGATAAGACCTTCAAGTTAACACTATTAAGGCATCTAATGACGCTTCTCAGGCAAGAAGCAGTGAGTTTTTCTACTTGGTCCTAGCATTGTCACCCTTTGATAATTAGTATAATAGGCCTCATTCCCTCTAATTCTCCAACACATTTGGACACACCTGATGCTTTGTCTGTCGTCGAAGAAACAAACGGGAGAATCTATCGTTTTCCAGCCAACGCGATTGAATAAGCTGTGAGTTCCCACGCAGCATGCATGCTTTTTTCTCCAAAGAAAGAGCCTGGATAGCTCAGTCGGCAGAGCATCAGACTTTTAATCTGAGGGTCCAGGGTTCAAGTCCCTGTTCGGGCGAATTTGCTTTGGCGCAATACGTTCTGCTGTTGACCTCTTTATGTTTGAGTCCAGCCTCAGGTTTCAACCCGTCAAGCCAACAAGCGAAATGACATTATACCACAGCCAGATTGTGTGGCCGAGTGGTTAAGGCGAGGTGGCCGAGTGGTTAAGGCGATGGACTAGAAATCCATTGGGGTTTCCCCGCGCAGGTCCGACTCCTTCCGACTACGTTTACAACTTGTGCCTGCTTTGGGTTGTGACTTTCTTGCGAAAAATTTAGTAAAAGGTAATACAACACCTCTACAATACTACCCTTGAAAGGAGTAGTGCTGATAAAAACAATCGTTGTACCTTAAACCTTAAGATAACAAGGACTCATGTATATTTCGAGGTGGCTTTTCTGAAGCCAGACTGGTAGCTCGCCGTGATCGTATAGTGGTTAGTACTCTGCATTGTGGTCGCAGCAACCCCGGTCCGAATCCGGGTCACGGCAAGGTTTTCTGGGTGGAATTGAATGTGAGATCCATGTTACTCCCTCTCCTAACGCTGTCCTTCAGCCCTGCTTTTTGTGAAAGGCACATCCTACACGTGCTCTGGATGTCTGAGTGACTTTCCAGTGCGACCCTTTTAAGAGCCTGAGCTCTCCGATTTGAATTCTTTGAGAAAAACTGAAAATGAGACGCTCCTATTTAGTTTCTTTTGTTTGTGTGTGTTCGCTAGCCCTGTTGTTCGGTGTCAGTACACTCACTGCAGTGGACTTGCTATTTGCTATTTGCTATTAGTATAATAGGCCTCATTCCCTCTAATTCTCCAACACATTTGGACACACCTGATGCTTTGTCTGTCGTCGAAGAAACAAACGGGAGAATCTATCGTTTTCCAGCCAACGCGATTGAATAAGCTGTGAGTTCCCACGCAGCATGCATGCTTTTTTCTCCAAAGAAAGAGCCTGGATAGCTCAGTCGGCAGAGCATCAGACTTTTAATCTGAGGGTCCAGGGTTCAAGTCCCTGTTCGGGCGAATTTGCTTTGGCGCGATACGTTCTGCTGTTGACCTCTTTATGTTTGAGTCCATCCTCAGGTTTCAACCCGTCAAGCCAACAAGCGAAATGACATTATACCGTAGCCAGATTGTAGTCGTGGCCGAGTGGTTAAGGCGATGCTAGAAATCCATTCCCCGCGCAGGTCCGGGCTAGAAATCCATTGGGGTTTCCCCGCGCAGGTCCGACTCCTGCCGACTACGTTGACAACTTGTGCCTGCTTTGGGTTGTGACTTTCTTGCGAAAAATTTAGTAAAAGGTAATACAACACCTCTACAATACTACCCTTGAAAGGAGTAGTGCTGATAAAAACAATCGTTGTACCTTAAACCTTAAGATAACAAGGACTCATGTATATTTCGAGGTGGCTTTTCTGAAGCCAGACTGGTAGCTCGCCGTGATCGTATAGTGGTTAGTACTCTGCATTGTGGTCGCAGCAACCCCGGTCCGAATCCGGGTCACGGCAAGGTTTTCTGGGTGGAATTGAATGTGAGATCCATGTTACTCCCTCTCCTAACGCTGTCCTTCAGCCCTGCTTTTTGTGAAAGGCACATCCTACACGTGCTCTGGATGTCTGAGTGAATTTCCAGTGCGACCCTTTTAAGAGCCTGAGCTCTCCGATTTGAATTCTTTGAGAAAAACTGAAAATGAGACGCTCCTATTTAGTTTCTTTTGTTTGTGTGTGTTCGCTAGCCCTGTTGTTCGGTGTCAGTACACTCACTGCAGTGGACTTGCTATTTGCTATTTGCTATTAGTATAATAGGCCTCATTCCCTCTAATTCTCCAACACATTTGGACACACCTGATGCTTTGTCTGTCGTCGAAGAAACAAACGGGAGAATCTATCGTTTTCCAGCCAACGCGATTGAATAAGCTGTGAGTTCCCACGCAGCATGCATGCTTTTTTCTCCAAAGAAAGAGCCTGGATAGCTCAGTCGGCAGAGCATCAGACTTTTAATCTGAGGGTCCAGGGTTCAAGTCCCTGTTCGGGCGAATTTGCTTTGGCGCGATACGTTCTGCTGTTGACCTCTTTATGGTTGAGTCCAGCCTCAGGTTTCAACCCGTCAAGCCAACAAGCGAAATGACATTATACCACAGCCAGATTGTAGTCGTGGCCGAGTGGTTAAGGCGATGGACTAGAAATCCATTGGGGTTTCCCCGCGCAGGTCCGACTCCTGCCGACTACGTTTACAACTTGTGCCTGCTTTGGGTTGTGACTTTCTTGCGAAAAATTTAGTAAAAGGTAATACAACACCTCTACAATACTACCCTTGAAAGGAGTAGTGCTGATAAAAACAATCGTTGTACCTTAAACCTTAAGATAACAAGGACTCATGTATATTTCGAGGTGGCTTTTCTGAAGCCAGACTGGTAGCTCGCCGTGATCGTATAGTGGTTAGTACTCTGCGTTGTGGTCGCAGCAACGCCGGTCCGAAGCCGGGTCACGGCAAGGTTTTCTGGGTGGAATTGAATGTGAGATCCATGTTACTCCCTCTCCTAACGCTGTCCTTCAGCCCTGCTTTTTGTGAAAGGCACATCCTACACGTGCTCTGGATGTCTGAGTGAATTTCCAGTGCGACCCTTTTAAGAGCCTGAGCTCTCCGATTTGAATTCTTTGGAAAAACTGAAAATGAGACGCTCCTATTTAGTTTCTTTTGTTTGTGTGTGTTCGGTAGCCCTGTTGTTCGGTGTCAGTACACTCACTGCAGTGGACTTGCTATTTGCTCCAAACAACTGCACATTTAACCCAGTTTCACACAAAGATAAGACCTTCAAGTTAACACTATTAAGGCATCTAATGACGCTTCTCAGGCAAGAAGCAGTGAGTTTTTCTACTTGGTCCTAGCATTGTCATCCTTTGATTATTAGTATAATAGGCCTCATTCCCTCTAATTCTCCAACACATTTGGACACACCTGATGCTTTGTCTGTCGTCGAAGAAACAAACGGGAGAATCTATCGTTTTCCAGCCAACGCGATTGAATAAGCTGTGAGTTCCCACGCAGCATGCATGCTTTTTTCTCCAAAGAAAGAGCCTGGATAGCTCAGTCGGCAGAGCATCAGACTTTTAATCTGAGGGTCCAGGGTTCAAGTCCCTGTTCAGGCGAATTTGCTTTGGGCGATATTTGACCTCTTTATGTTTGAGTTCCTCAGGGCGCGATATACCGTAGTTCTGCTGTTGACCTCTTTATGTTTGAGTCCATCCTCAGGTTTCAACCCGTCAAGCCAACAAGCGAAATGACATTATACCGTAGCCAGATTGTAGTCGTGGCCGAGTGGTTAAGGCGATGGGCTAGAAATCCATTGGGGTTTCCCCGCGCAGGTCCGACTCCTGCCGACTACGTTGACAACTTGTGCCTGCTTTGGGTTGTGACTTTCTTGCGAAAAATTTAGTAAAAGGTAATACAACACCTCTACAATACTACCCTTGAAAGGAGTAGTGCTGATAAAAACAATCGTTGTACCTTAAACCTTAAGATAACAAGGACTCATGTATATTTCGAGGTGGCTTTTCTGAAGCCAGACTGGTAGCTCGCCGTGATCGTATAGTGGTTAGTACTCTGCATTGTGGTCGCAGCAACCCCGGTCCGAATCCGGGTCACGGCAAGGTTTTCTGGGTGGAATTGAATGTGAGATCCATGTTACTCCCTCTCCTAACGCTGTCCTTCAGCCCTGCTTTTTGTGAAAGGCACATCCTACACGTGCTCTGGATGTCTGAGTGACTTTCCAGTGCGACCCTTTCCAGTTTTAAGAGCCTGAGCTCTCCGATTTGAATTCTTTGAGAAAAACTGAAAATGAGACGCTCCTA
This sequence comes from Rhodeus uyekii, assembly GCA_037043235.1. Classification (NCBI taxonomy): domain Eukaryota; kingdom Metazoa; phylum Chordata; class Actinopteri; order Cypriniformes; family Acheilognathidae; genus Rhodeus; species Rhodeus uyekii. Next base: position 11,279 of record JAWRVZ010000522.1, read on the forward strand.
TTTAGTTTCTTTTGTTTGTGTGTGTTCGCTAGCCCTGTCATTAGAGTTACAAATGATTTGCTCTTGTCATCCGATCGTGGTTGTATCTCTCTGTTAGTGTTACTGGACCTTAATGCTGCATTTGATACAATTGACCACAAAATCCTTCTGAATAGACTTGAAAATTATGTTGGCATTAGTGGAGTTGCATTAGCCTGGTTCAAGTCATACTTATCTGACCGTTATCAGTTTGTAGCATTAAATGAGGAGATGTCATATCGGTCACGGGTTCAATATGGAGTTCCTCAAGGTTCAGTACTAGGACCATTGCTTTTCACCCTGTACATGCTTCCTTTGGGTGCAGTTATTAGGAAGCATGGCATTAGCTTTCATTGTTACGCTGATGATACTCAGCTCTATATTTCTTCTCATCCTGATGAAACGAACAAATTCACTGAATTAACAGAATGCATAACCGATATAAAAAATTGGATGACTAATAACTTTCTACTGCTAAATTCTGAAAAAACAGAGATTCTAATTATTAGACCAAAAAGTTTGGCACATAATAATCTAGACTACTGCCTAACACTCGATGGCTGCTCTGTCAAGTCTTCGTCGTCAGTTAGAAACCTGGGTGTGCTCTTTGATACCAATCTTTCATTTGAAAGCCATGTTTCTAGCATCTGTAAAACGGCGTTCTTCCATCTTAAAAATATATCTAAATTGCGACATATGCTATCTAAGACAAATGCGGAAAAGTTAGTTCATGCGTTCATGAGTTCAAGGCTAGATTATTGTAATGCTTTACTAGGTGGTTGCTCTGCACGCTTAATAAACAAATTCCAGCTGGTCCAAAATGCAGCAGCTCGAGTTCTTACTAGAACCAGGAAGTATGAGCATATTAGCCCAGTTCTGTCAAACCTGCACTGGCTTCCTATTAAACACCGAATACACTTTAAAATCTTGCTAATTACTTACAAAGCATTAAATGGTTTAGCTCCACAGTACTTGAGCGATCTCTTAACACATTATAGTCCTTCACGTCTATTGCGATCCCAAAATACTGACCAGCTTATAATACCTAGAATATCAAAGTCAACTGCTGGCGGGCGATCCTTTTCCTATTTAGCTCCTAAACTCTGGAACAGTCTTCCTATTACAGTTCGGGAAGCAGACACACTCTGTCAGTTTAAATGTAGACTAAAAACACATCTTTTCAACCTGGCATACACATAACACATTATACATACATTTTTAATCCAAATCATGTAAAATGATTGTTAGGCTGCATAATTTAGATAAGCCGGAACCGGGATCATCCCCATAATGCCTGATGTACTCGATACATCAGAAGAAGAATGGCATCTACGCTGATATTGGTCTCTGTTTATTCCGAGGTTACCGTGGTCAGCCGGATCCGGGCCGTATGCAGATCAGATGAAGGACCTGGACACGAGCACAGCACTGCCCTGGGGTGTCTGCGGAGACCGTGACTCTACTGGACCCTCCCCTGTGACGATCATGAACCCATCTCTAACCGGACCAAATTGGACTTCATATTGGACTTGAATTGTTGTATAATAATCATGCACGGTTTGGCTGTTGGCCAGAGGAGAACTGGTCCCCCAACTGAGCCTGGTTTCTCCCAAGGTTTTTTCTCCATTCAAATTCTTCATTCGTTACGTCACCTGCCGGAGTTTTGGTTCCTTGCCGCTGTCGCCTATGGCTTGCTCAGTTGGGGAAACTTAACACTTAAAATTCATCAATTGTATTGATTCGCCTGCTCTTTTGGGGCTTCTGTTCAGCCAAACAAACTTTGTTTATATTGTTTTTCCTGTAAAGCTGCTTTGAAACAATCTACATTGTAAAAAGCGCTATATAAATAAAGGTGACTTGACTTGACTTGTTGTTCGGTGTCAGTACACTCACTGCAGTGGACTTGCTATTTGCTCCAAACAACTGCACATTTAACCCAGTTTCACACAAAGATAAGACCTTCAAGTTAACACTATTAAGGCATCTAATGACGCTTCTCAGGCAAGAAGCAGTGAGTTTTTCTACTTGGTCCTAGCATTGTCATCCTTTGATTATTAGTATAATAGGCCTCATTCCCTCTAATTCTCCAACACATTTGGACACACCTGATGCTTTGTCTGTCGTCGAAGAAACAAATGGGATGCACGGGAGAATCTATCGTTTCAAATCAAGAGCCTGGATAGTAGGGATGAGCGAGTACAGCATTATCTGTATCTGTTAACCATATAAATTATCTGTATCTGTACTTGGACTGGGCGGGGCCTAAACCGGAAGTGGGTGGGATTTTTACCCGGAAGTGGGCGGGGCTTTACCTGCTATGTTATTTTTAATCATGCAATTGATATGGGTCGATCAGAAATTGTTATATTTATTGCTGATTAGAAAACTATTTACATGACAGCATCAGCATTTAGCTTCAGATCAATGGTTTTGATCGCGATAACAAACAAACTATATACAGAACAAGTTTTGCTACAATGAATACAACTCATGCGGTTGCTATTATGAAGAAAATTTTCAGTTTTCATTTGAACATAACTTTCTTTTTTTACTTTAAATTTTTTTTATGATCAGTGTGATTTTTTTTATTTCCAATGCGTGCGTGTGTGTGAGTGAGTGAGTAAGAGAGAGAGGGGGGACTGTGTGTTCTATGGATTAAGATCTGATATACTTTTACATCATAAGGATAATGGCATCTATGCTGATATTAGTCTCTGTTTAGTCCGAGGTTACCGTGGTCAGCCGTATCCGGGCCGTATCCAGATCAGATGAAGGACCTGCACCTGTACGCGAGCACAACACTGCCCTGAATTGTCTGCAAAGACTGTGACTCTACTAGACCCTCCCCTGTGAAGATCATGAACCCATCTCCAACCAGACTGACCTGGATTTAATATTTTAAAATGAATCGTTATCAATATAATAATCATGCACTGTTTAGCTGTTGGCTAGAGAAGAACTGGTCCCCTGACTGAGCCTGGTTTCTCCCAAGGTTTTTATTTTGGTTCCTTGCCACTGTCACCTCTGGCATGCTTAGTTGGGGACACTTAACAATTAATATTCATCAATATAATATTATAGAGTGGCTCTTCTAGAGCTGCTATACAGCCAAAACAAACTTTGTTTTTATTGTTTTCCTGTGACCACTTTAAAGTTGCTTTGAAACATTCTCTATTGTAAAAAAAAACAACTATATAAATAAAGGTGACTTGACTTACTTTTCACTAGGGCTCCTTTGAATTGTTTTTAATCTAATCAGCATTTTCACTTGAATCTCTGTTTAAGTAGTTACTGTTTTATTTGTCTTATATACATATTTTTATACAGTTATTACTGAAATGTATTTATTTAAAGCCTTACTTGTTTGTTTGTTTTTCTCAGCAAGAATGTTCTTTTAAAAGCTTTTTTATATGACCAAACCATTAGGCAGCCTTGAAAGTTCTTAACTTTCATTACACACATCCCAATAAACAACTAAGTTGCATAATGATAATGTTATTTTTACATCATAATTATACAGTGACAGATAAATTACAGAATACAGACAATAAAACAGAAAATTAAAAATAACATTCAAAGAAAGTAAGGAATAAGCTACTGAAGGAATTGTGTGCCATTGAACAGAAATAAATGAGAATGTGCCTGACCGGTCAAAAACACAAATCAATAAATTAATACATTTTACAAAAAACAGCAATGCCATAGAAAAATGAGATGTGGTCACTCACGGTTGAGAACAAGGAGCAGTATGATGCAAAGAACAGCCGCAATCAACAACACACCAGATGACACCATTATTGTTCCATGGCCACCCAATTGTTCTCTTAAAGTCATCAAACACTCATTTACCACACTGTCACCTTTTACAAAGGACAAGACATTAATGACATTAATACATAGATTAGATTTATTGCATTGTTGAAAGGTGCTGAAATATACATATTACTAGTGTGTTATGAAATGCTGTATTTATTCTAAAAAAATATCCTACATTAAGGAATTCCTAATGTTCAGGAATTTTTAGGGATTAAAGTATGCACACTTACCTGCGGCTGACTTTTTAGCAGGTTCTAGGTATATGTCAATTTTGAAATTTCCTTTGTTTTCCTCATTTTCTTCATCAGGCTCAAAAACTGGGTTGCAGAAAACATTCTATGAAAGAACAAACAAAATAATAGTTTAAAACCAGAACTGAATGTTGAATATATAATAAATAAATACTACTATGGCTACTACTAACAATAATATTAACTTACCTCATATGCACCTCGTCTCTCAGTTGAAATGTCAGAGTCCATCATCTTTGCGTTTTCAGAAACAATTTACAACTGTTTAGTTATCTGAAATCTAGAGGTAGGCTAATAATTCAGTCCATTTGGTTGTCGAAATGAGAGTTTAAGAAGATATCCATAATAGAAAGTGGAAATGGTTTAAAAGGAAATAAAAATATGGTTTAAAATCCATTGAGGGTGTACATAGAATAGATTTAGTTTTTTTATCGCTATTTATTAAATAAATTTATTTTAGTTTCTTTGTAATGTCGTAATATTATGGTCCAACATCTTCTGTTGTTAAAAGAAATTGGCTGGTATTCAGAACATTCTTCTCACATATTCCCTAAATCCAAGTCAGCTGAGAGGATTGAGCTCTGTAATAATCCTCTGTTTCATACACACACTCACACACATGCTGAACACCACCCTGTGATTTGACCAATCAGAGGCCAATATGTCATCAATAAAAAAATTATGATTGTAGCTGTGTCCCAATTCAAGGGCTGCATCCTTTGAAGGATAAATGATTTGAATTTCTCCTTTCAAGACCACATGAGACTTGTAAACGTGAAAAGTATAGCCAATTGCGTCACTATGGCGCAATAAGGGCTATCCAAATTCAAAGGGTCCTTCAAATGCGTCTGACGGATACAACATCTGTATCCTGCTAGAAGTTATATAATACACCATGGCTCAAAATGACGATTTATGGCCATATTTAAGGTGTGATTTATGGACTCACCCTGTGTCCAGCTGTCCACCTGCCACTTAAACTGTCTGGTCAATGTTTGACAGACAGGTGTTTAGGGATGAATGTGTGTGTGTGCTGTTACACCAATTGGCTACCCACTGGATATCAAAGGTTGTTATGGTTAAATTTACATCTCAGCGCCACAGACAGACAACTCAGCACCACAGACAGGCAAGTCAGAGTGTCAATCAAATAAAGGTTCAAATGATTTTATGGTTAGATATATGAGGATGGATACATCTTAACCCAGAATGTCATTTTTTATGGCATCTTGTTGAGGTATAAGGGGTGCACTGCTATTACAATAGCTGAGCCAAACACCGTTAAAACTTCAAGAAAAGTGATGTGCATTTCACCAACAAGAGGTCCTGTTGAAATGATGGAAAAGCTGACTTTTGTACCAAAGAAGAGACAAAGTGTTAGTTAGACAAAGATTCTTCACGGAAATATAGATTTTGTGAAATGTGACCTCGATGTCTGATGGTCGTGTCGGGCGCTATGTGTTTGACAAAGTGTTGCGGGTGGTGATAATCTACGCTGTGGATGTTGGCGATGTAATTACTACGCAGGATCCGTGTCTGATTTTCCCTGTCAAAGACTGGTTTATGTTTTTCAACCACGTTTGGAGAGATTTGAAAGACTGCGGCGAACATCACTGAGTGGGATGGCGTGGCTCCTGACACGAGGTTTTGAGTGCTCAGGATCACAGTAAAAATGCTGCAGTGATAAGACTAAGCTCTGCGAAATGACAAAATTGTGACAGTGTTTGTGAAAAAACTAAAATACTCTCATTGTAATGAAAATGTATTCTGCCTCTCTTTATTTCGTATCTTATTCACAGAAAAAAATTATAACATTACAGATGATAATAAAAGTATCACATGAAATCACAGCACCTTTTAAAAGCACTGTACTTAATAACTTAACCACTGATTAAGTGTGGGTGATTCAAAAACAGCATCTCTTTAAAGCGTCATCTGCTTTAAAGGATGCTTTCCAATCTATATCCGAAATATTACATGAAATTAATGACTCTGAATTCATTCTTATGGGTGATATGAATTGGGACTGACTGTCTGGGAACTCTGATTGTTTTAAGGACCTATGTAATGATTTACATTTAGTGCAACTCATTAATGAACCGACAAGAATAAATCCCAAAGCAGAAATCAAATCTACTCTCCTAGATCTAATCGTAACAAACTCCGTTCAGAAATATACCTCAACTGCCGTATTTTGTAATAATAATAATTCATTACATTTATATAGCGCTTTATCAAAGTCTCTCAAAGTCGCTTTACATGGAAGGGGGAATCTCCTCAACCGCCAGTGACGCTAATGACGTCAGTGACCATTGTGCAGTTGCTTGTATAAGAAATACTAAAATCCCTAAGGTAAAACCATGCATGATCCTAAAGAGACATTTTAAAAGTTTTGAACAAGAGGCTTTTCTGCATGATTTGTATCATAGTGAACTCAGCAGGGTGTCTTTGTTTTCAGATGTTGAAATGGCATGTGATTATTTTCATTCACATTTTATTTCCATTGTAAATAAACATGTGCCAATCAAAAAGTTTAGGATTTGTGGTAAGAACAATCATTGTTTTTCAGACAGCCTATCAGAGCTAATCTGTTTGAGAAAGAAAATGTGGGCACAAGCCAGATTCTCATACTCTTCTGCTGATTGGACTGCATTTAGAACTGTAAGAAACAAGTGTACTTTGATGATTAGAAAGTCCAAATATGAGTATTTTTGGAAGTCAACCACAGAAAATTTAAACAATCCTTTAAATTTTTGGAAATCAATTAAATCTTTGTCGGGTACATGTGTGACCTCAAACCTCCCTGATCAGATTCTTATTGGTTCAGATGAAATAAAAGATAAAGCAGTGATAGTCAATCAGTTTAATAAACACTTTATTAAGGCTGGATTCATATTTAATCAAATGGTAAATAAATCTGTCCCATGTTCAGCCATGTCAACATCTGAAAATGTAAATCGGGAATTGTTTAATTTTAAACCAATTTCTGTTTCAGAAGTTCATAAAGCTCTTAGAGACATTGATCACAAAATGTCAGCAGGTATAGATAATCTGGATCAGTTTTTGTTAAAACTGGCAGCTGATATTATTGCTGAGCCCATAGCGCATTTTTTTAATTTGAGTCTTCTTTCTAATTCCATTCCTAAAAGTTGGAAAGCAGCCTATGTTCTCCCTTTACATAAAGGTGGAGACCCATCAGAATTGAATAATTACTGTCCAATATCAAAACTTTCTGTGTTATCAAAGATCTTGGAATCATTTGTGAATGTACAGTTAAAACAGTATTTGACTGACAAAAATATTTTAAATAATTTTCAGTCAGGGTTCAGAAGTGGCCATAGTACTATCACTGCTGCTACATTAGTGACAAATGACATTATTGGGGCCTTAGATAAGAAGCAATATTCTGCTGCATTATTTGTTGATCTTTCTAAGGCAGTGGTCCCCAACCCCCGGTCCGTGGATGAAATGGTACTGGGCCGCGGAGCGCATACGCGGACCGGTCCGTGAGCTGCTGCAAGCGGCTGTGGCGATGTGACTATGGAGACGTTTGAACAGTCTCGCCTGCGCTTGCCCCCCCCCCCCCCCCCCCCCCCCCCCCATCAACAATCTCGAGCGGGCACCGGTCCGCTACAAAATTATCACACGTTTACCGGTCCGCGGCACAAAAAAGGTTGGGGACCTTTTGGTATTTGGTAAGGCATTTGATTCGGTTGATCATGAATTGTTATTGACCAAACTACGTTCAGTTGGTTTAAGTGAGTAGGCTGTTGCATGGTTCCAGAATTATTTGGTAGATTGTATTCAATGTGTTTATGCTGAGGGTTATAAATCTGATTTTCTTAACATAACTAAAGGTGTACCTCAAGGATCAATCTTAGGACCCATTCTGTTTTCAATTTTTATAAATGATTTGGATAGAGATGTTCAAGCCAAATTACATTTATACACTGATGATACAGTGGTTTATACCCAGGCTTCCACCATTTCAGTAGCAGTGCAGGAACTTCAGGCTGCATTTCAGGCATCGCAATACACATTATCCAGTTTAAAATTGGTTTTAAATACACAGAAAACAAAGTTTATGGTCTTCTCAAAAGCTCGAGCACAGCTACTCGACAATTGTGCCATTTTGTCATTAGATGGGAAATCAATTGAGAGAGTGTCTTCATACAAGTACTTGGGAATATGGATAGATGATAAGCTTTCCTTTAATTACCATATTACAGCTTTAGTTAAGAAACTTAAAGTCAAACTCGGCTTTTATTACAGAAACAAATCTTGCTTTACTTTTAGTGCTAGGAAGAAATTTGTGGAAGCAACCTTTCTGCCTGTAATTAACTATGGAGATATATTGTACATGCATGCTGCATTTTCCATCCTGCGTCATGTAGATTCAGTTTACTATGCATCACTACGATTCATAACAAATACAAAGTCCCTTACCCATCACTGCATTCTTTATGATTTAGTTGGTTGGATATGACTTAAAATTCGTAGACATCAGCACTGGTATATCTTTATTTATAAAGCTATACTTGGCAAACTTCCACTGTATCTCTGTAACCTCCTCTCTGTTTGCTCTGGTACCTATCAGCTACGCTCTTCAAAGTGGTTGCTTTTTAATGTGCCAAGAGTTACAACCGAATTGGGAAAAACTGCCTTTTCTACAAAAGAGCTGAAGTTAGAAACCCTTATGTCCATAAATGATTTTAAAAATACTGTAAAGAGTGTTGTGATGGAGACATGTTCTTGTTTTTCTTAAGAGTCTCATTTTGTTTTATATTTTTATTTTTAATATTTGTATTTTCTTTTATTGTGAAAATGTAATTTTGGTGTTTGTTATGTATGCATTTGTTGTGATTTGAATGCTACCTTGGCCAGGTCTCTCTTGTAAAAGAGATTCTGAATCTCAATGGGACCTCCTGGTTAAATAAAGGTAAATAAATAAAAAATAAATCTAACTAAAAGGATGCATTGCTGTGTGTGCTGTTACACCAATTGGCTACCCACTGGCTATCAAAGGTTGTTATGGTTAAATTTACATCTCACAGTTTTTGTGTGTGGCTCATCTGTGGTTTTATACATCTCCAACACGCCGGAACATTCTTCTACAGCCTCCAACTTTACGTGTGGCTTCTCTAGCCATAGAAAATGTGCCAGACAGATTGTAAAAAATAGATTATTTGTAATGTTTATGGGACAGAACAAATTCATCCTATTTCTACTAATCATCTGGTCATGTGCAAGGTGACAAAACTGTATTACCGTTCAATGACAAGCTGGCACCACACAATGTAATGTTAATTAAATCCCCATCACTGGTGAATAATCTAGAAAGATGACACAATTTCAGAAAATAAGTCATGTAAAAAGGATGTGTATACAGCTAAATCTGTGGAAGATATCTTGGTGCCTGTGGATCACTGTGTACTCCTGAACAACACCACCCTCTCTCGCAAGGGTGTCTATCTCGCTCTGTGTGAGCCCCATGTTGGCCGCTGTCACAGCAAATGGTAGGGGGTAGTTCTCCCCTCACCCATCTGCGGAGAATCAAACAGTTTGCTGATCAGAGTGTTCACCTGTTGGAGCGATAATGTGATTGTTGCCCTGTTCTGCTTGACCGCTTGATTGTTCTCTATTGTTAAAGCAAGAATTAGTTTCAGCTGCTATTCACTGTTATGTTGCCCCTCGTTCTTTAAAGCCTCCTGGTTTGATGGTAGCGCATCAAATCCAAAAACCGAAACCAAACAAGGATCCGAACACCATGCCACGCACACAAAACAGATCACAGACAGGAGAGCACACGACTTGAGCAAGCTGTGGACCCTTTGTCCTGCTTCCCTCATTGTCTTTCTATGAACCAAACATTTTATGAAAATACTTTTTGGAAAACCATTTTATTTTAGAAATTCTGTTCCTTGGGACTAAAATTACACAATTCACCTTTAAGACTTACCGAAAGTGATTACAGTATTTCCCAGAATTGCATTAAAAATGTTAATGTTTAATCACTCCTCAAATACAAGTTACAAAGGTTCATATTGATATTTCACCCACATTGGAGAATTAAAAGAAGCAAGCTCTGATCATGTCAGCTATGCATAACGCTACTGCGTGTCTCATCACTTTCTTCTTGTACATCTCTGTATCTGAAGGTAAGTCAAGTCACCTTTAATTCTATAGCACTTTTTACAACAGAGCTTGTTTTAAAGCCGCTTTACAAAGATAACAGGAAAATAATGCAACAAAGTTTGTTTTGGCTGTACAAAAACTTTTCTCTAGAATTGCAGGACAATTAATGATAATGATGAATATTAAGTGTTAAGTCCCCTATGAGAGCATTTTCATACATTTTTGACAGATTTTGAGAATGATAATATGTTCATCCATGTTAGAAATATGTTATTGCATATTAAGAAGATGTATTTATATAAGAAATGACCTTCTTGGTTGCTAACCAACCAATTTGTTTGGTTGGCATAGCTTTAATATATTTACATATTTCTAACATTTACATTGAACACCATAAAGTGGTTTAAAACATGAAAACAATATTTGTATTGTACTTAGCAGTCTTTATCCCTTATTATATGCCCTGTGGTCAGTAAGCAGCTTTCCCCATATTTTTGTGTTATTTTAGTTACAACATGCACATGTATGGTTACAGTCCGTCCTTGGCTCCAGAGGCCTAGGCAATGGTTGTGGTCTAATGTGGTCCAATGTGGACCACAGGTTAGCAAAACACAAAATTAAAATCAAAATTTAACTATGCATACATACAGCCATAATGCTGTTTTGTGCACAATTGTTTATGCAGTTATGAAATTATGTTTGATTCATAAACATTATGCATTTTTTTGGCATGCAGTCATGTTTTTCATTGCTTTGAATAAACAACGTAATGCAATGTCAGAGGGGAAGTGGCTCTAGATATAGATAGAGGAACAGGAACACTTAACAAGGGCAGGGGGTGGGCACCCTGGAGCCTAGGGAACATGGACCAGTCAGGGAGGTTTCCAGAGTGGCACCGGGAGCTCAGGGAGTCAGGGCAGCAATGCTTTCTATGGTGGCGTAGGGAATTCTGGTGTCCATGGAGGCTCTGTCTTGATTGCCCCACCCGCCCCAGTCACGGGTCATAGATTTTTTTGGGGGAAATTCCCGGGCTAAGAGTGATGTTCCTTTCCAGGGCTAGATGGTGTTTTGGAGTTGGTCCCGGGACAGGCAACTGTTCAAAGTCAGATTTGAAGACAGGCAGGAGTTCAATATCATGTTCGCGGGCCAGCAAAAGTTCTGCTAAAGTTTCAGGTACTAGGGGGCACTCAAGAGAAGGCTTGGGCACTAAGGGGCGCTCAAGAGCAGGTTCAGGCACAGGCACGAGGTACTCAGGAGAGGGCTCAGGCACAGGGGGGCACTCAGGAGAGGGCTCAGGCACTGTAGAGGACTCGGACACAGGAGGGCTGGCTGCATTATTTTTCTGTTGTTGTGCAGCCCACATACACAACAGCACTATGAGCTGGCACCCAAGTCTCAGGTGGGCACCCAGTTAGTTTGCACGATGAGGAGGGCAGAAGACTATCAGGATCTGGAGCTGGCTGACGAGCAGAGGGAGCTGGTGCAACCTGATGAGTGGAAGTCACTGGAGAGATGGAGGAGGAAGACAAGATGGGCCCTGGCTGCTGCTTGGATCGTGGGTAGAGACTCTCCAGACAGCTTCATGCCAGTTCAGTTCCTTGGTGTTTGGGAGGTCTACTGGATGGTGGTAATTTGCCCCCCAAAAAGCCCCCTCCCACAAGGTGCGACCTTCCGCTGTACATGGGACATCAGAGTCATGGCAAATGTTACGAACTCCTATCTAAGAGGGTCAAAGAACCACCTAAAAAGGGTCAGTAACATATTTATGAAAGTAAAAGTAAAGAAAAGAAAAGAACGGGTTCAATTACTGAGACGAAGCATGAGTGAAATGAATCAGGCAGAGACATGGATCAAAATAATAATTTGTTTAGTAATTCAAAAGTAATATAAACACCCAGTTGCTTTACAAATCAATAGTGGATAGTAGTAAAGAAAATATATACAAAAACATGGAACATGAAAGTGTGGGACTATGAGCGGGGACCAAATCAAAGAAATCAACAAAACATAAACAGCTAACTTATTAGTAAATGCCCTTATCTACCTTTAAAAAGTAAATACAAAAATAAACTCCTACTAAACTACACTAACTAACAAACATAAATACATAGAATAGCCGCCGCTCCTTACCTGGTGTATATAACAGTCACAGTAACCTACGTGCGCTATGTAAGTCACGTGACATGCTTCCCTAATCCCAACACTCCAAGTCCAAAATAAACAAATCAGTGTTGAAGCAAAGTTGTAAACAAAACCAAATCTTCCAAAACAAAGTTTACCAACAGAACTTCAAACAATGAAAATCAAAACACAAGCAAACGGAAATCAAACAAACGAAAGAAAACACGCCTCTCTCTTCCTCCAGTCACTTCCGGGTCTTTATACAGGTGACATTGGTTCTGATTGGTTCCCGAGGAAGGTTGTCCTTTGTGGGCAAATGGTGATTGACATCCGAGTCGACCAATCGTGAACCTATAAACAGATGACAGAAAAGAGGGAGAGAGAGAGATAGAGAAAGAAAAACCCAAATTCCACCAAAAATACGTCGTGGACGTAACAGCAAATTATTCTTCTGAAGGCACCACTTAGACATTCAGCCATCAAATGAGGACAGTCTGCTAAGTAATTATTCACTCCTGTGAACAGGAAGGGTGCCAGAGCATATTACAGTGCCTGACATCGTACTTACGAGTTCACACACCTTTTCATGTTCATTTTAGTGATCTCCGACTGGCGAAGTTTTGACAGAATCCGATTTTAAGAGTTCCATGGCAGGGATTTAAAAACTTGGCAGGCATCGATAGGAAGGTTACGTTACTCAAGAGGATTAAATTGGATGGTTTAAACTGAGATATGGCTTTTGATTATAAATTGAATGAGTATTATTTAAGGTTTGATAATCATAATTTTAGAGTACAATTATTTAAAACAGAGAACAATGTCTTGTAATCAAGAAAACAAATGAATATGGTTAAACATATTTTCAATATGTACACAAAATTCTGGGCCTTGAAAATATAAGAGGAAGGTATTAGAGACCTGTTCAGTACAGCTGTGTAGAATGTTTCACCATATATGTCTTGCATGGTGCAAAAAGTCCTACAAATACAGAAGAAATCTAATACAGTGCCTGTGCCAAAAACAATAATGGACTACAATAGTATTTTAAGAATGTTAGAACAGTTGCTTCAATGTCATTAATCATGAAATGCTTTGAAAAACTTGTTAGGGAAGTGATTTTATAGCAGCTAGAGTCTAACCTTGATCTACTACAATTTTTAAAGGGGTAGAAAAGATAAATATTTAAAGATAAACATCCAGAAAATCCTAAAATGTGTGCCTAATAAAATTTTATCCTAATAATGTGTATTATATTATATATAAATAAAGGTATTGAAGAACAGGTTGAAGCCAGGTTGAAGAGATGTGTTTTTAGTCTACATTTAAACGGACAAAGTGTGTCTGCTTCCCGAACTGTATTAGGAAGACTGTTCCAGAGTATAGGAGCTAAATAGGAGGATCGAGGATCGACCGCCAGCAGTTGACTTTAATATTCTTGGTATTATAAGCTGATCAGTATTTTGGGATCGCAATAGACGTGAAGGACTATAATGAGTTAAGAGATCGCTCAAGTACTGGGGAGCTAAACTGTTTAATGCTTTGTAAGTAATTAGAAATATTTTAAAATGTATTCGGTGTTTAATAGGAAGCCAGTGCAGGTTTGACAGAACTGGGGTAATATGCTCATACTTCCTGGTTCTAGTAAGAACTCGAGCTGCTGCAGTTTGGACCAGCTGGAATTTGTTTATTAAGCGTCCAGGGCAACCACCCAGTAGAGCGTTACAATAATCTAGCCTTGAACTCATGAACGCATGAACTAACTTTTCCAAATTTGTCTTTGACAGCATATGTCGCAATTTAGATATATTTTTAAGATGGAAGAATGCAGTTTTATAGATGCTAGAAACATGGCTTTCAAATGAAAGATTGGTATCAAAGAGCACACCCAGGTTTCTAACTGACGACAAAGACTTGACAGGGCAGCCATCGAGTGTTAGGCAGTAGTCTAGATTATTATGTGCGGAACTTTTTGGTTTAATAATTAGAATCTCTGTTTTTTCAGAATTAAGCAGCAGAAAGTTATTAGTCATCAGATTTTTTAAATCAGTTATGCATTCTGTTAATTTAGTGAATTTGTTTGTTTCATCGGGATGAGAAGAAATATAGAGCTGAGTATCATCATCATAACAGTGAAAGCTAATGCCATGCTTCCTAACCCTAATTGCACCCAAAGGAAGCATGTACAGGGTGAAAAGCAATGGTCCTAGTACTGAACCTTGAGGAACTCAATACTGAACCCGTGACCGATATGACACCTCCTCATTTACTGCTACAAACTGATAACGATCAGATAAGTATGATTTGAACCAGGCTAATGCAACTCCACTAATGCCAACATAATTTTCAAGTCTATTTAGAAGGATTTTGTGGTCGATTGTATCAAATGCAGCACTAAGGTCCAGTAACACTAACAGAGAGATACAACCACGATCGGATGATAAGAGCAAATCATTTGTAACTCTAATGAGAGCAGTCTCAGTACTATGATATGGTCTAAATCCTGACTGGAAATCCTTGTAGATGCTGTTTCTTTCTAGAAAGGAACATAGTTGTGAAGATATCGCCTTTTCTAGAATCTTTGACAAAAAGGTAGATTTGATATCGGCCTGTAATTAACTAATTCTGTAGGATCAAGTTGTGGTTTTTTAATAAGCGGTTTAATTACAGCCAGCTTAAAGGTTTTTGGTACGAATCCTAATGACAAAGATGAATTAATAATATTACGAAGAGGATATATGATCTCTGGAAGCATCTCTTTCAGTAGCTTAGTTGGTATTGGGTCTAGCATACATGTTGTTGATTTTGATGATTTAACGAGTTTAGACAATTCTTTCTCCTCAATAGCAATGAAGGAGTGGAATTTTTCTTCAGGGATACTAAAATTTACTGTATTTTGTGATATTGTAGTAGATGGTTGCATGGTTATAATTTTCTCTCTAATATTATGAATTTTGCAAGTAAAGAAGTCCATGAAGTCGTTACTGCTTTAAAGCAGTTTTGAAGCATCTGGGGTTGAGGCTTTATTTCTTGTTAATTTAGTCACTGTATTAAATAAATGCATAGGGTTGTATTTGTTTTCTTCTAAGAGGGTATAAAAGTAAGCAGATCTAGCTGATTTTAAGGTCTTTCTGAATGCAATAGAGCTGTCTTTCCATGAAATGCGAAAAACCTCTAGCTTAGTTTTTTCCAGCTCCGCTCCATTTTTCTGGCTGCTCTCTTGAGGGCCCGGGTGTGCTCGTTGTTCCACGGTGTTGGACTATTTTCTTTAATTTTCTTTAAGCGTAACGGAGCAACAGTGTCTAAAGTGCTGGAAAAGAGAGAGTGAATAGTTTCTGTTGCAACATCAAGTTCTTCTAGGCTATCTGAGATGTTAGGTAGATGAAACTGATCAGGAAGATTATTTATAAAGTTATCTTTTCTGTTAGGAGTGATAGTTCTACTATATTTATAACAGTTAGTTTTTCGACTTTGGTTAAGGGTAATCTACACGCAACTAAGTAATGATCTGAAATGTCATCGCTCTGCTGCAGAATTTGAACAGTATCAACATTGATCCCATATGACAATATTAGATCTAAAGTATGATTACGAGAATGAGTGGGTCCTGATGCATGTTGTTTAACTCCAATAGAGTTTAAAATGTCTCTAAATGCCAATCCGAATGCGTCTTTTTCATTATCTACATAGATATTAAAATCACCGACAATTATGACTTTATCTGAGGACATTACTAATTCTGAGAGAAAATCAGCAAATTCTTTGATAAAGTCTGTATGGTGCCCTGGTGGCCTGTATAGAATAGCCAGCACAAAAGTTAAACAGGAATTATTACTTGCACTAGATAATTTTACAGTGAGGCTTTTAGGTGCGCCTTATAGTGCGGAAAATACGGTAGTGTCCACAGTGACTGATGAGTGACGAAAGGATCTAGAACAAAAGAGCATGTAACATAAAAAAGGCTAAATAAGAGTCCTGGTTAGACAGTGCTGTGACAGACTGACTAGAGAACTTAACTGACTGGGCTTGACTGGCAAGGCAGGACAGGACAGGAACTGACAATCATCACTTTTGAGACATAAGACAATATCGACGACAAAACAGCACAAGACAGCAAACATGAAGGGAATAAATAGGGAACACATAAGGCGGGTGATAAGAGAGAACAGCTGAGGCAAATCAAACTATAACAAGGGAACAAGATGGGCGGGGTTACACAATGACAGGAACATGCATAAGTCGCGTGTCCATGAGAAACAAGACGAGACAACGGTCAGCTTTTGAAACAAACTAACAATAAACAATAAACAATACAAGCAGACAAGAGAGTGCACGAGAACGAGCACACACTCCTCCCGTCCGCTCACAGCAAGGACAAACACATGGGGCATGAATGTCCAAATACCAACACAAAACCAAAACTGAACAAGACCAACGTCTCAGGATCGGACACCATAACCCGCACACAAGACGCTTCACAGACAAGAGAGAGTGCGACTCGATACTCAAAGCCGCGCGCGCTCACAAAGACATGACAATAGAGCAGTGTCAGAGCTCTGTCACCAAAACATAAAAAAAACCTACCGAAGTGACAGAACCCTGACATTTGGAGTAAGGGCGCCACCATCTTGCAATCCCTCAGCGTTGGACATCACAGGGTTTATTGTGTTGCCTGAGATAAACAGATATAGTAGAGCACTGGCGTGGAAAAAGAGACAATTTATTAATTATTCATGTATTTATTAGATTTGGGTTACAATATATCCTGGAGCACAGGTGATGTATAGACTAACATATTGATTGATATAGTAAATCTGAAGTTATATGATATTATTTGGGTGTTTGCTTTTTTATTTTTTAGTATGGCTCTTTTATCACTGCTTTTTCAATGTACTTTTTTAAAAGTAAAGAAATATTTTTGGGTTTCATCATAATTTGGATGAATATCCAACATCAAATTTTGATTGTGGGATCCCAAACATGAACACCGAATACAATATTGTTCATATTGTTCATCTTATTGTTATTGACCTTTCAGATTAATTTGTATTACACTGGCTCATTCACCAGTAGCAGTATGTAAAAATGTATGTTTACCTGCAAATACAATTAGCTTTCCTGCTGCTAACAGGACTCTCCAGTGTTTCAACCTCCCAGCACAGTACACTAAATGAAAATACATGCTCCTGATCAGTCTCCTGACTGCAGACAGACTCTGAGACGGTGGGCTTTGGAGAACACTATTCACACTTACACAAGGTGGTGTTTCCAACCCGCTTTTCACTTCCTCTACCCGGAACTTCCCCCACCGTATCAGCTCACATGCATAAGCAATCTGACCTATTATGGGCTCAACAGTCCTTTCAAGTTCATCTTCCTCCATTTCAAAACAAGTAAAGAATTGCTTATATTACTTCACAGGCCAATGGAGCAAACAAACCCTGTCACATGCAAGATGACAGCGCTCTTGCTCCAAAAGCTATGACAAAAAAAAGATTTTTCTTTAAAATGATTTCATTAGTCATGTATGTATGTCATATATATATATATATATATAATTATTATTATTATTATTATTTTTTTTTCTATTAAAGTAGGTTATATAATATTGTATTTATTATGTCCTACATATCCCAAATAGCAAGAAAAATTATAAAATGCACATCAGGCAAACTTGTGGGACTCAAGAGGATATATAATAAATTTCAATCAGCATGTGCATTGAGTAGCAGTCATTGGAACCCAATGTCCATTGCAATGGATATGCATTTTTTTTTAAATCCTGAAAAAAGACTTGCAGGTCTACAATCGATTTTTTACTTTAATTAGTAAGTTAAATCTCTCTATTTTACATACCAACTATTTAAATACTGGCACACATATCAAAGATTGCAAATATAACTGTAGAAAATACTGCTTACTTCTGTATGTGGGAAACAGCGCCACTCACTGACCAACTGAATCATCAGTAATCTCCAAATAAATCTTGTTAGCTACATGTTTTAAAGTTTAAACTCTCAAAACTTTTAAAGCTTGAAGCTTTTACAACTAATTTAAACTTTCAGGCTAGGCTTTCTCAAGCCAACGGAAGTTTATAAAATAAACTTCCTCTATCTAGTTTATTGTTAATGTATTACACATTGTCTGAATGTCTCTTACCTTCTGCTGCAAAACTACAGGGAGTGCAGAATTATTAGGCAAGTTGTATTTTTGAGGATTAATTTTATTATTGAACAACAACCATGTTCTCACTGAACACAAAAAACTCATTAATATCAAATCTGAATATGTCTGTATCAATATTTTTAAGTAGTTTTTAGTTTTAGCTATTTTAGGGGGATATCTGTGTGTGTAGGTGACTATTACTGTGCATAATTATTAGGCAACTTAACAAAAAACAAATTTATACCCATTTCAATTATTTATTTTTACCAGTGAAACCAATAAAACATCTCTACATTTCTGACATTCAAAAACCAAACAAAAACAAATCAGTGACCAATATAGCCACCTTTCTTTGCAAGGACACTCAAAAGCCTGCCATCCATGGATTCTGTCAGTGTTTTGATCTGTTCACCATCAACATTGCGTGCAGCAGCAACCACAGCCTCCCAGACACTGTTCAGAGAGGTGTACTGTTTTCCCTCCTTGTAAATCGCACATTTGATGATGGACCACAGGTTCTCAATGGGGTTCAGATCAGGTGAACAAGGAGGCCATATCATTAGATTTTCTTCTTTTATGCCCTTTCTTGCCAGCCACGCTGTGGAGTACTTGGACGCGTGTGATGGAGCATTGTCCTGCATGAAAATCATGTTTTTCTTGAAGGATGCAGACTTCTTCCTGTACCACTGCTTGAAGAAGGTGTCTTCCAGAAACTGGCAGTAGGACTGGGAGTTGAGCTTGACTCAATCCTCAACCCGAAAAGGCCCCACAAGCTCATCTTTGATGATACCAGCCCAAACCAGTACTCCACCTCCACCTTGCTGGCGTCTGAGTCGGACTGGAGCTCTCTGCCCTTTACCAATCCAGCCACGGGCCCATCCATCTGGCCCATCAAGACTCACTCTCACTTCATCAGTCCATAAAACCTTAGAAAAATCAGTCTTGAGATATTTCTTGGCCCAGTCTTGACGTTTCAGCTTGTGTGTCTTGTTCAGTGGTGGTCGACTTTCTGCCTTTCTTACCTTGGCCATGTCTCTGAGTATTGCACACCTTGTGCTTTTGGGCACTCCAGTGATGTTGCAGCTCTGAAATATGGAGAAACTGGTGGCAAGTGGCATCTTGGCAGCTGCACGCTTGACTTTTCTCAGTTCACGGGCAGTTATTTTGCTCCTTGGTTTTTCCGCACGCTTCTTGCGACCCTGTTGACTATTTTGAATGAAACGCTTGATTGTTCGATGATCACGCTTCAGAAGCTTGGCTATTTTAAGACTGCTGCATCCCTCTGCAATATATCTCACTATTTTTGACTTTTCTGAGCCTGTCAAGTCCTTCTTTTGACCCATTTTGCCAAAGGAAAGGAAGTTGCCTAATAATTATGCACACCTGATATAGGGTGTTGATGTCATTAGACCACACCCCTTCTCATTACAGAGATGCACATCACCTAATATGCTTAATTGGTAGTAGGCTTTCCAGCCTATACAGGTTGGAGTAAGACAACATGCATAACGAGGATGATGTGGTCAAAATACTCATTTGCCTAATAATTCTGCACTCCCTGTATACTTTCCCCTAAGAGGGACAATAAAAGTAAAACCTTTTAAAACCCTTTAGCGGCTATTTTTATAGTAATTTAAAAATTTGTCCAGATTATTTTGTCAAATATAGATATTTTATTAAAGGTTTAGGTCATTACATTTTCTTTACAGTAAACAAAAAAATCAGTGTCTTCTTTTAAAAGAGACCAAATTTAAGTAACGTTGTGCGCATTCGCTGTATCCTGTGTTTTTGTCATTAAACACTTAACTTGATCTTCTTTATCTTTATGTTACATCTCACATGCATGACACTCATGAATTACAGTCATTTAAGTTCAGATCAATGCTTAAGAGACAAACTAAGACCAGAAAACCATATTAATCTGGTCTAAGCTTTTTCCTCCAAAAATAATAATGATAATAATAATAATCTTTACTAAATCTCACAAGCCAGGATTGGGTTGTCACCAGTGTAAACCATAAAGCTGATAAATGCAATATGCTTTAACTACTGACATAAGCTTTGAGACACAATGACCACTTTTGTATACAAGCAATGCTTGTAGGATCAAATGTAAACGTAAACAATATGCAATATTTCTCTGTTTCAGTGCAATCAGAATATGACTATGACTATGACTTAGAAGAGAACAAGGCCAAAAACTGCTCCACATCCGAATCCATCATTGGAGGCACAGTGGCGTATTCAAATGGCGGTGCTGTGGGTAGTCTGCTAATTTATCACTGCAGCCATGGATTTGAACCTTATCCAATCAGTCAAAAAGTCTGCAGCTCTGGTGGAGAATGGGAACCTAAGATATCCAGGGTCAAATGTGGAGGTAAACTTTAACAAATTAATATACCATATTTATTTACTACATCGCATGCAAGAACAGTATTGAATACTAATACAGGTTTGCTGAAATACATATGGGCTTTGAGACTGGAAACATGAGGCTTGTTACTTGCAAACCACCAACGTTGGCCCAACTGGCATTAAAGTTGATATGCAAAATAATTGTGCCAAAATATCACAAACATATTATTTACATTTTTCTTTGTTTTCTTTACACATAACACACAGTCACATATAGTCATGTAACAAAATTGTTGGCACCTCTGAAATGTTTCTAGAAAATCAAGTATTGCTGACAGAAAAGTATTGCATTAACACATTTTGCTATACACGTTTATTCCCTTTGTGTGTATTGGAACAAAACAATAAAAGAAGGGGGAAAAAGCTAATTTGACATAATTTCACTCCAAAAACTTCAGAAGGACTGCTCTCTCTCTCTCCATATATATATATATATATATATATATATATATATATTTCAGTTAACAATATTTAGTTTTAGGATTACTATAAATTGAGTCTGTGTGTTTCAGAAACCAGTGATTATGGAGATTATGAGGAACCACAGAAGAACTGCTCTTTGGAAGTATCCATAAAGGGAGGTAGTGTGTCCTACTCTTCTGAGGGATTGGAGGGAAGTGTGCTGACCTATCACTGCAAGGCAGGACACTACCCTTATCCAGCAACGCAAAGAGTCTGTGACAGAGATGGCCAATGGTCAGCCATGAGACTCCCAAATGGAAAGAGAACATTCAATGCTTTGTGCAAGGGTACCTTCTTCCAATATCCATATATATGTACATATAGACAAATTTGCACATGTGAATGTTCTACCGGGATTTACAAATATACAGTGTTAATATATGAGTCTTGCCCACAGGTGTTAAAAATGAACTAGAACTAAAAAAGAGAACTAGACTGAAGCAGACTTACAGCCACACAGACCTAGATGGAAATCAACTGCAAATAAAATACATCTTTAGAAGTAACTAATAACAACACCCAATTTCTATTAATATGATTAGAAGAGTTTATTTATTTTTGCTTGTTTCACTGAACATTTCATTTAAAGTCACTATTATGGTCATTAGTGTTCCATTTGGTTTGTGTACTTTGACTTCGATTAATATTAGTTTAGTTTTTTTTTTTTTTTGTGCAGTTTGGGGAATAAAAGGGTAACAACCAAGAAAATAACAAATTATTTGTACTACTGTGCTTTAAGGTAAGTAAAACTAAAACTATTGCAAATTTAGTTTTAAATACTGGGGAAATATTATTTTCTTCCATGCAATTACAAGGTAAGTGTGACATATGCGGGCTGTAAATCAGTCACTTTCGACATTACGTCGAACTGACGTCATGGGGTCCCTATGGAAAACGCCACAGGCACTGAACTGTGTTACAAGTGTTGAAGATGCAGATGCTGGCAAGCTGTTGCGTGCCCTTTGGCAACTGCTCTCATGTAGTCGTAACCTACCCAGTGACCCCAAGTAAGCGGGAGCTTAGTCTTCCATGCCAGCTGGGATGGAAGGGACAGGACATACTGCGAGGATGGTTAAGCTGCTGTTCCTTACGTGAAACTTCACGGGGAAGAGTGCTTCAGACCTCAATTGACCTCAATTCCCATTGATCAGCTCGACCAGTGTTGTTAACGCTGAGGAAGCGTCCAATGGGGGATGCTACGGAGACCACACCCTGCCCATAGGGGAGGTAATGTGTGGTGGTTACACATACAGACTGACCCGAGGGGCAGTAGGACATATGGTAGGTCTGTATGGTAGGTCCTACCTATCCCAGGGAGGAACTGTCTACCAAAAGAGACAGGGCAGAGCAGATCTGCCAAGGGAAAGACATGGGTTTACCAGGAGGGAAACCATAATGTGGAGCGTACACATAAGGGATTACCAAGCGGGAATCTCATCATATAGGCACACAAGCACTGGGCCCAGCGTCAGATGCCTCCGCCATGTCCGACCAGGATGGGAGTAGGAAACTCACCTGAAGAGTAAGTGCTCATATCCCCTTGTAAGAGGGGAATTGCGCTGCAAGCAGGACACTGAGCCTGTCTTCCCATACATTACCTGTTTGTTACCAGCACACAGGAAGAAACCGGCTCCACTCAGAGATTGTAAAATATTTCACCGCAGTAAAATAAAAACAAAAATTCAAACAAAAACTGCCCAGAGGGGAAAAAAACAAACTTAGCTAATTGACGGATTTAACTGACTTGACAGACTGACTGGACAGTTCTGGAACCAGGACTGTAACACGGCATAAGAGAAGATCCAAAGATATAAGACAACGAAGCAGCAAAGAACAGCAAACAACAGGGGAATAAACAGAGAACATGAGGCCGGGTGACTAAGGGAGAACAGGTGGAGCAAATCAAACAATAATGAGGGAACAAGAAGTGCGGGGTTACACAATGACAGGACATAACACGCAGCCAATGCGAACAGGGACAAACACACGGCTATGAATTTCCGAATCCCGACACAAAACCAAAACTGAACAAGACCAAAGATCGAACATCACGCCCTGCACACAAGACGCTTCAAAGACAAGAAAGTGTGCGACTTGTGCCCCCACAAAGACATGACAATAGGACAGTGTCAGAGCTCTGTCACCGAAACACTACAACACACGACAGAAATGACAGAACCCTGACAAGCAGTGGCATAAAAAATCAACTAGAAAAAAGTAGCCATGTAACAGTGACAAACGCAAAACAGTGATGCAAACACTGAAATCATACACCATCTGTCTACATTCAATCGGACCGTTATGGCCATTCAAGGTAGAAATACTTAACTCATTACTTTACTAAATACTTAACTATAACTCTTTAGTGAATTGTAATTTTAACTAAATAACAATGTTACAATAAAATATGCAAACATTTAAGAAAAGTCAAGGTACTATAGTTATATGGATTATATTTCAACAAAACTTTTACACAGCAAAAGAAAAAAAAAGAAAAAAAATGTATGTCTTGGTAGTTTTAGGTTTAAACGTCTAACTCTAAACAACTTTTACATATAATGTGCTTTTCATAAATGTTTTCTCTTCACTAATGACCAACCATCCCATTTGAAGTAAACCTAACTGACCAGTTAACAGCCTGGATAACCCAACATTTAACACCATGCTTAGTTAGTAAACCCTACAGTGTTTTTAACACATGTGTGCGAAACTCCTATTCAAACCACAGGTGTTCATTAAACACCGCTAATTTTGCTGTGCATGAATCCTGAAAATCTAAGATTAATTCCTCACACAAGGAAAAAACTGAACAGTGTGAAGTATGGAAAAAGATAACCCACGAGTCTGTTAACCGAGAATAAACAATTTTTAATTGTGAAAAGCCCTACAGACTACTTGTTTGGTTTCTACTTTAAGCACCCATGTTTCTGTCTCATTCTTAGAGATGCTTTGCCCTGCTCAACTTCATCTTGACAATGGACAGTTCTGGCCAAGGAAACAGTGGTTCAAGCTTGGAGAAACACAGACCTTTTCATGTCATGAAGGATTTGATTTGATTGGATCTGCTGAGCGGAACTGCACTGAGTGGGGTGGATGGACTGGTGCAACACCCGTCTGTGATGACCAGTGTAAGCAGTTCTATTCCTTTGGACTGCTTTGTGATTTGTTTTCTCTTACTATCTTTTATAATGTGCTAATAATATCACCCCCACCCCTCTTCCCTTTTCTAAGAGCGTCTACTACAATCGTTTTGGTTGATTTAAAGCTACAATTATTTTCTTAATTTCTTTAATTCCTCCTTGTAATTTTGTACAGGAGAAGAGGAAAGTCAGAGAAGATCAAATATAAGTCTTTTTGTTTCAATTAAGTAAAACAAAGTAAACTCAGGTAATCCAGTGGGTGGAAACAGCAACAAAACCGCGTGTAGAACTCAATAACAGCAAGACACGGACAACTGAAAAGATCTCGAAGAGGAAATAAATGCACAGTGATAATTACTACACAACAATGATAAAATGAGTGATGTTTGAGCAGATGTTTTCTGTGGGAGATTAAGGGGCCATATACAAAATACTGTTTCCAACTAAAAACGGAACATTTCTAATGCTTTTTGGCTGTTCATTTACAGGGGAAATGCATTTTGGGGGCCTCAACAATAGTTTCAAAGGGCAAGTTTTTTGAAAACAATACCATTATTGTCTCTGTGTCAACGACAAAAATGTAAAAGCGATGATGTCATGCTCATGCATGTTACGTGTTCAGTTTATAGGGATGTAGTGTTTCTTTACGTAGTGACATTGCCAACTACTTACCAGGGATGAATTTAGTAAAATGTTTTTAGCATTTAGATTGTTTTGGCAATGTTGTCGCCTATATGCGTTTCCAAAAAAAAGAATGATAGTATATAAATTATACCGTATTTTTTCGCCGCATAAGACGCATTTTTTCTTCCCCAAAACTGGGGGGAAAAAGTCTGTGCGTCCTAGCCGACGAATATAAAGAATATTAGCCGTAGCCGTGGTGATTACGTTCGGCGCTCACGCTTCACTCTCTGTGAGTCACGCCTCTTTCTCTTGGTTTAGTTTCACTTGTCTCAGTTGCACTTGTGACCCGCGTCTGGCCAGGTGTTGTACCGAAATCTGACTCCCCGGACAAATCTCACTTCCCTACGCGTGCGCATTAATACGCGCTGCATCGAGGTGAACGCACTTCCTTGAGCATATTCGCCTACAAACCGACTTGTACGCTTATATCAGGGGTGTCAAACTCATTTTGGTCGGGGGGCCGCATACTGCTTAATCTGATGTCAAGGGGGCCAGACCAGTGAACTCATAGCAAAATTACATAGAACTAACAATAAGTCCGCATTTTTTGTATTAGTGCATTATATTATAAATTATATTAAATTATAAAAATCTTTAAATTAAATGAATGATGATTGTCCTTTTACAAAATATATTATGAACAACCTACATAGTATGTGCAATTTCAAAAACACCATTACTCAGTTTAACATTTATTTAAGTGCATTATGCATCAAAAAAAATTGTCAGTTATTTTACAATGAGGATGTTTCAGTTTTGTGGAATTTAAAAACACTGTCCTGCATGTTAACATAAAGTCAATTATTTAAAATTCATTTTCCAACTCTGGGAAGCAATTCTGAACACACTGAACGAATTGACTTCACACACTTAAAATCTTAAGTGGCAGCTGTTTTAAAAAATATATATTTTTGTAAAATTTGCAAGTTTATACATATGTGTGTTTTTTATGTAAACAAATTAACTTTATCAATTTGCAAAAACTGCAATTTGCTAAAGAAATTGCTAAATTTGCTAAAGACCTTAAATCGTTTCTCAAACTCCCTCAGCAACTCTGAAATCTTGTCTTTGTACTGCCTCACGTCAGGATGAACGCTTGCTGCACATAACTGGCTTTCACTGCAGCTTCACTGAACTCTCAGCTTCGGGTGAAAACAGATCGCTTTTTCCTCAGACCTACCAACATTTCATTTACCTTCTGTATTCTCAGTTTCCCAATCACCTCCGTGGATAGGAAGAGGTCAATTTTTCTTGAAAAATCCGACACTTTGTGTCCACTTTTCTCTTTTTTGACGAAGATATTTCGATGATGAGGTTGCCAGGGCCAACAGGAAAGCGCGTAAACTGACAGAACTAAACGCCACTCAGAGCCTGAAGCTCAGTGCTGCCATCTGCTGTTAGTTCCGCCGAAAATAAATATATATTTTTCCATATTGCAGATTTATCTCCCGGGCCGGACTGAACCCCCTGGCGGGCGGTACGTTAGACATCCCTGCTCTAGACTCTTAAACCTAATAGGATAACATCAGCTGTAGATAGCTGCAAAAAAAACCTTAAACTGTTAAAACATACATATTTCAAGTGCAATAATTGAGTCAGAATCAGATTTGTTAATTGGGCAGCTGACCAAGCACAAACATGACAATAAAATCATTAATGCATTTCTGACTCTTAGGTGAGCAAAATCATGAAAGACTAGAGATATGTTTGTTGCGCGGAAACAAGACCCTGCATTTGGGAACAGTGTTCAATCCCGCGGTGAGAGAGACGGAGCTCAGCCTGAAAACACAGGGAATCAAACACCAATCACAGCGAAGAGCCACACAGCCCAACCAATGGTGACGCCGCCAGGTGTGCTCACTGCTGATAGGTGCAGCTAAACCAATGAAATCAGTAGCTGAAGCCTAAAATTTACATACCAGAATGACTGAATAATAGTGAGCTGCACTGAATACAGGACAGACTTGGTGCAACGGAGTGCATGATTTGTTAAAAATTGTTAGTGGCAGGGGCGTCACTAGGCCCTTTTTAGGGGGGCTTCAGCCCCCCTAAACTTCTGCCCAGCCCCCCTAAAAAATATATTTGATTAATAAATTTTTGATCGCTTCAGTCCCCTTTAAAAAAACTCATTTGAAACGGCGGCAAGCTGCAAGTACTCCTCGCTGCAGACTGTAGCGCGGTGACGTCCCGTATACGTGACGTATATGCGTGACGGTACGTTTGTGACACCGCGCATGCGCCAAAACGGTGGTGACAGCGCATGCGTGTCCTACGCGGTATTGTCACGTGTTTTGACGTCCCATGTATTTAAAACCCATGCGAAAACTTGATATTAGTCAATAAAATGTAGACATGTTAAAAACGCCAAAGAAATGAAAGAGCTATTGCCAAGTGTGTTTGAACATACAAGATTTATTTTCTTGGTGCTGAAGCTTCCTGTGCACATATACAATACAACAAAAACATAGTAATAAAAATTCTAAGAAAAAAAAATTATTATTAAAATTATTATATATATAAAATTTATTTTTGTGTATATTTTTGGACAGTTTGTGTCACTTTGGCAATACTTAAGCTGACTACATACAGTGCATGTTAAGTGTCTGTATTCCCATCTGCATACCAAAACAGAAAAAGAAAAACTGAAAACGGTGATAACTTTCTTTTATTTCATTTATATACACAATTGTAATTACAGAATTATATACACATTATAAAATATACACAATATATAAATAATATATAGCTAGATAAATATACATTATATAAAATATATATTTATATATCATCTAAACAATCTATATATAAATATATATTATCACATGAAAATTCACTCAAATCTACTGAAATTCCCCTCCATCATAAAAAAGTCAACAGACCAATAGCCTTCCACCTCCCTAACTGAATAAAATCCTCTTTTACGATTGTAATAACAGAATTATGTACACATAATATATACAAAATACAAATAATATATACCTATATAAATAATATATAAATATACATTATATATAGAATGTATATTTATACAGGTGTATATAGGTGTATATATATATATACACACACACGCTATACGTTTGACACCCCTGGTTACATAAATAAGCAGAAAATGAAATTATATTACAGTTATAATGAATTATAGTAGGCCTATGGGTTTACCAGGGGGAGCAGAAAAATACACCTGTGAATATCTCACTCCCGTCCCTAACTCTGGTTTAAAAGCTCACAGACTTAACATATTTATTTTATTTTCTCATTATGGTATGGACATTATTTTCTCAAAAGCATTTGGTTGAAACAATTCAAGTACGGGTTTACCTGGGGGAGTCAGATTTTTACAGCAAAAAAAAAACAAAAACTCACTATATTTATCTTATTGTCTCATCATATGGTGAGTCTGTGAGCTTTTAAACCAGAGTTAGTGAGGGGAGTGAGATTTTCACAGGTGTATTTTTCTGCTGCAGAAAAATCTGGATGTTAGTGAGGGGAGTGAGATTTGTCCGGGGAGTGAGATTTCGGTACAACACCCCACTTCCCGGTTTACACACAAATTATTGGAGTTCGAATAAAAACATTACAGCCTTATTTTTGTTAATTTCACTGTTTACTGACTTTACTGACTGTTAATGAGAGTAAAGATAGTTCTTAATATGTTACATGGTTGGCATGAAATTGTTTTATGTTTTTTGTGCTGTTAACTTTATACAGTTGATATAAAATATTTTACTACAGTATTTGGTTCAGAAGCTTTTTTATCTAGATTTTCGTCCTTTAAAATTGCTTGCGTCTTATGTTCCGGAGCGTCTTATATGGCGAACAATACGGTATATGTATTATGTGTTTTTATTCTAGCTGAGGATTGCAAAAACCCAGGGACCCCTCCAGGAGCCCTACGTTCTGGGGAACGCTTCCGTATTGGGGACAGAGTACGGTATCTGTGTCAGTTAGGTCTGGATATGCTTGGTTCCTCTGAAAGACAATGTTTGGATTCAAGGGAGTGGAGTGGGGCAGAACCACGCTGTTACGGTCAGTCAAGGAAACAGACGTTTAGTTATTAAATGTAGTTGGACTGATTCAGTGTAAACATGTTCAATTGTTTGTTTGTTTTTTAGCTCAGTACTCATTTGATCAACCATCTGTCGTTGCTCAGGCCTTAGGAGGATCTCTGACCGCAGTTATGGATGTGTCGCATCCTAACTTAAAAAAGAAAGGTTACAGAATCACTTTTTTGTAAACGTAATTTTCTTGTACGCAAGTAAAGAACATGAACACTTTTTTAATTTTTTTTATTGTACAATCACTAGAGCAATATTTGGGTAGGACTGTCAGGGTTGAAGAAGGTCGGCTGAATATCTTCATCCTTTTGGACACATCTGGAAGCATTACAGAGGATTATTTTAAAACAGCAAAAACTGCCATTATTGAACTTGTCCGTAAGGTTTGTAATTTTATATGTTTAGAACTTAAAGAACAAAGAAAACTTTACAATTATAAAAAATAACATGCTAAACTCATTTATTAGGAATGTGTTTTCTGAAACAGCTAGATGTAGATTGCCAAATACCACGGGTACATTACCATAATGGTAGTAGAAGAAACTCAAGGTTACAGGGTCACAGACGTGTCATTGTGCTGATTGGTCCAGTTTCGTTTTAAGATCTCTTATCCAGAACTTAACCTGCCGAGGAGGAGGAGGGTAGTCATGTAGTGTAAATTATTATAGTGATGAACACCACTACAACCCAAGCCACATTCATAATTCCCCAAACCCACCGAGTCAATAATTTGATCTCACCACGTGGTCTCAATGTAAGGTCATCCAAGCTATAAGTTGTGTTGTTTTTAAAACATTATATGTTCTTGTAATGTTTGAATAGCTAGTTTTATGTTTATTACCAGAATGTTCTCCTAATAAGTAGGGTAACACTCTCTAAAGGCGCTCTAAACATGTTTAGTGACAACATTGAGAGAACATTATCCCCTAACATTCTTGTAAAGATTTAGTGTGAAGTTTCCCAGCAGACACAGGATTCAACCTGTTAAAAAGGATTAGATGTTAAAGTTTGTTTGAAAGTAATAGCTTGTAACCATTGTGGAGGTCAATGTTTGCTTTAGTTAGGCTTGATTTTTTTTTTTTTTTTAATGCTGCTGTAACTGTTTGCCATGGCAAGAAAAGCAAGGGAAAATGTGATCAAGTATGTTGGCTATTTTCTGAAAATGAAGATATTTGTATGTAACAGTCTGATTTTGCTATTGTGCAGGTTCTAGTACAGAAACTCTGGATTAAATGAGAAGCAGAAACAAGTGATAGAAGCATTGCCTGCGCTCATGTAATATATCCGTCACCAGACATTCAACGGCATATATATCAAAACTGCTTTGTTACTGAATTAAATGTTGAACCCATAAAGAGGAAACAAAGCTTTGGGGGTGTTGATGGACTCACCATTCTGAATCCCATCTGGTTTTAGTCTTTAAAGTTAATAAAGTTGTTGCTGGGAATGCTGGCTGGGAAAAAGTAAAAATAAAAAAGTAAAGTGCAGTGAACTCAGTAACTGATCAGAATGACCTGAACCTGAACTAAATGAGTTCTAGTTCCCAGCAAGAGCGTTTAATCTTCTGTTATGTTTTGAAGGTTAACATTGTGCTGAACAGTTAGAGGTTTGTTACCTGTAATTATGCATAATTTACTATTATCACTATGATAAGTACGTGTCAAAATGTCATCTTAAAATAAAGTGTTACCCAGTTCACATTATAGGGAAAGTAGTCTAGAAATAACTGTCAATTCCACAAAACAATTCAAACATGCCTCCACATTTGTTCTGCGTGCTGCTTATTGACTAGACCTGCATATGTATACAAATAACTATTTGATTCCCCACATCTAATTGTAAAGCATAAAATAGCTATCATGTGTTTGAATCAAAATAAAATATTGTGCATAACCTTTTGTTCATCTTCCAGCTGGATAGCTATGAAGTCCACATGAAGTTTGACATCATCTCATATGCCAGTGAACCTATTGAAATAGTGTCCATTACAAGCTTCGAGAGTCATGATGTGCAGAATATCGTGAAGAAATTAATGGATTTTAGTTACAAAAGTATGTTCAATTTACAAATATTTGTTTGAAAAATGTTGAGCCATGTGTTTTACTGCATCTTTATTGTAGCTTTCTTACGCCCGTTTCTATATTTCATTTCAGGCCATAAAAATAAAAGAGGCACCAATCTGTCCAAAGCCCTAGAAAGGGTGTACAGTCAGCTTGGTTTCCTCAGAGAGACCAAAGGAAATCAATTCAATGAGACTCAGAACGTCATAATCATTGCAACTGATGGTAAGACTGACCAATATGAGAAGAATAAGATTAAAGGGTGGCTTTATATCTATATTCACACACACAGAGAGAGAGAGAGAGAGAGAGAGAGAGAGAGAGAGAGAGAGAGAGATTAATGTTTGGAAATGTATACTGATATTTCTTATATTGTATCTGCCTCAAAAAGGTAGTTTATCAAAAAAAGTAAAAATTGTGTCATCATTTACTAGTTCTCATGTTGTTTTAAACCTGTGTGGCGTATGGGGAACACATAAAAAACATGGAAATCCAACATCATTGTACTTCAATGACTATAATTGTATGAATGAGACATTTTTCAAAATACTGTATCATCTTTTTTGTTCTACATTTTTTTGTGTGTTGATTGACTGATGACAGAATTTTATTTTAAATTAATTCTATAACTTTACATATTAAACTACTGTGCAAACCCTCACTGTTCCTGAATATGAGTTTATCATTATTGCAGATACTTTGTGATAAAAAAAGTAACAGCCAGTATTTAAAGGGCCAGTCACACAACGAAAACGCATGAATCACGCACAAATTACGCACAGATTTTCGTTTCTGCGTGTGGTGTGCGTCGTATGCGTAATTCTTCGGTGGAATGAACGTGGACTGTCAGTGATTGTAAGTGGATGTGCGGCGAAGGCGGTTTGTGCGTGATTTTGAGTTTTGAACGGTTCAAAATTTTTCCGACGCACGTGCGTTATTCATGAGTCTGTGTGCGTAGTTTATGCGTCGAGTATGCATGACTATGCGCGGGACACGCGTTGGCCGTCAGTGCTTATGCGTCGGAACTGGTCGAAACCGCGCACGTCCACGTCCGTCCACTGTCAGGTTGATCTTAAAGGGCCAGTCACACAGCCGATCACGCACACCCCACCTTCATATCACACATGAACCGCTCACGTATCACATTCATTCCACTAACATCCACTGACAATGTGGATTCTGAGGGTGCTTGTACGTGGAACATTCGCGAAGCGTGCGTGTTTGGATGCGCTCCGTCAGTGATTCATGCGTCAGGTGTGCGTCGAATGTTCGTGGAATACTTTGGTCAACTTCTCGACGCACAAACCCAATCTGTGCGTGATTTGTGCGTGATTCGTGCGTGATCGGCTGTGTGACTGGCCCTTTAAGCTCAAATGTTCTAATTTTAGTAGCTCATTGTAAAGCTCATTTAATGATGTATTTATGTGATTGTGTTTTTGTGTATTTCCAGGCCACGCAAATATGGGACCCAACCCACAAACCATTTTAGTGAAGATCCGGAACTTATTCGGCTACAAACCCAGCAGTGTTGACCACACAGAAGAGGAGCTCCTGGGTTTGTCTCATAAAAGTTTATTGCATCAGACAAATTCGATACTAACCCTGTTTTTCCTCTCATGTAATGATTGCTCAAATTTCAGCTTTTTTGGAACCATTAACTGTGATCTACAATTTATCTACAATTGGCCATTTATATCACAAACCTAAAGTAGAAGTTAATATTTTATTTCCAAAAGTAAAAAAAATCTGTTTCTTTGTTTATTTTGTATTCTTTTAATATCATTATTTTTATTATTATTAATCGCATTTTGCTGGCTCAAGTTATCTGCCGCTGCTCCAGGAGGATCCTGCTGTTTTACTATGTTATTCATGTCACAGTCACCGTCACCAAGGACTCTTATTTTTTTGCCCATTGTTCACGTTGTTTTGGTTCAGTTCCTTCAGTCACTCATTTGTTTCCATGGCCACAGATCATCACAAATCATTCACAGGTGTTTTGTCTTTTGGTTAATCACTGTCTATGTATTTAGTTCTCCGTGTTCTCCATTCAGTTGTCGGTTCTCGTTTACGTTTACTCTGTGTTTATTGCCCTGCCTGAGTTCCTTGCGATAATAAAACACTATGTTTCTGGTACCGGTGTCTTCGAGTCTGCCTCCGAAACGAAACCGTAACAGAAGAACCGACCACAAAAACGCGATGAGGAGGAACGCGGCGGCAGAGAGAGAGAGGGCGGAGGATCTTCTTCTGCGGATTGTCCGACAAGGAGGGCGGCCGTTAGAGGAGTACGTGGAGGAATTTTTGGAACTGGCTGAGTTGGTGAGTTGGGAGGACACCAAACTCAACATGCGCTTCTGGGCTGGGTTAAATGACAACGCGTGCTATCGGCTGGACCCGGACCAGTGCTGGCAGCCCTTCGAGACGTTTTTAAATCATGTACTCTATGTAAACGGTTCCACCTTCTACGTCGGGGAGGCTGACGCGTCAGTTCCCGGGACTCGTCAACCCGCGTCAGCTCCCGTGCCTCGCCTGCCAGTGCCAGCTCCCGTGCCTCGCCTGCCATCAGCGCCTGTTCCCGCGCCTCGACGCCCGTCATCAGCGCCTGTTCCCGCGCCTCGACGCCCGTCATCAGCGCCTGTTCCCGCGCCTCGACGCCCGTCATCAGCGCCTGTTCCCGCGCCTCGACGCCCGTCATCAGCGCCTGTTCCCGCGCCTCGACGCCCGTCATCAGCGCCTGTTCCCGCGCCTCGACGCCCGTCATCAGCGCCTGTTCCCGCGCCTCGACGCCCGTCATCAGCGCCTGTGCCAGAGATCCTCAAGCCAGAGATCCTCAAGCCAGAGATCCTCAAGCCAGAGATCCTCAAGCCCGAGATCCTCAAGCCAGAGATCCTCAAGCCAGAGATCCTCAAGCCAGAGATCCTCAAGCCACAGATCCTCAAGCCACAGATCCTCAAGCCAGAGATCCTCAAGCCAGAGATCCTCAAGCCAGAGATCCTCAAGCCAGAGATCCTCAAGCCAGAGATCCTCAAGCCAGAGATCCTCAAGCCAGAGATCCTCAAGCCAGAGATCCTCAAGCCAGAGATCCTCAAGCCAGAGATCCTCAAGCCAGAGATCCTCAAGCCAGAGATCCTCAAGCCAGAGATCCTCAAGCCAGAGATCCTCAAGCCAGAGATCCTCAAGCCAGAGATCCTCAAGCCAGAGATCCTCAAGCCAGAGATCCTCAAGCCAGAGATCCTCAAGCCAGAGCCTGAGCTGCCGTGGCCCGACCCGCCAGAGCCTGAGCTGCCGTGGCCCGACCCGCCAGAGCCTGAGCTGCCGTGGCCCGACCCGCCAGAGCCTGAGCTGCCGTGGCCCGACCCGCCAGAGCCTGAGCTGCCGTGGCCCGACCCGCCAGAGCCTGAGCTGCCGTGGCCCGACCCGCCAGAGCCTGAGCTGCCGTGGCCCGACCCGCCAGAGCCTGAGCTGCCGTGGCCCGACCCGCCAGAGCCTCCGCCGGTGCAGCCGCAGCCGGCCCTCCCAGAGCCTCCGCCGGTGCAGCCGCAGCCGGCCCTCCCAGAGCCTCCGCCGGTGCAGCCGCAGCCGGCCCTCCCAGAACCTCCACGGCCAGCACCCCAGCCGGCACTCCAGCCGGCCCTCCCAGAGCCTCCGCCGGTGCAGCCGCAGCCGGCCCTCCCAGAGCCTCCGCCGGCCCTCCCAGAGCCTCCGCCGGCACCCCAGCCGGCCCTCCAGCCGGCCCTCCCAGAGCCTCCGCCGGCCCTCCCAGAGCCTCCGCCGGCACCCCAGCCGGCACTCCAGCCGGCCCCGCCTGAGCCACCGCCGGCACCCCAGCCGGCCCCGCCTGAGCCACCGCCGGCACCCCAGCCGGCACTCCAGCCGGCCCCGCCTGAGCCACCGCCGGCACTCCAGCCGGCCCCGCCTGAGCCACCGCCGGCACCACCCTGGAGGGCGGCGCCACCTTGGGTCCCAGATCCTCCGGCACCACCCTGGAGACCTCCTGGACTCTGGATACCCTGGTCTCTAGGGTGCCCACCCCCCCACCCAATTTTGAACTCTCGTCGGCGCGAGGTCGCGCCTTCCGGAGGGGGGGTGTAATGTCACAGTCACCGTCACCAAGGACTCTTATTTTTTTGCCCATTGTTCACGTTGTTTTGGTTCAGTTCCTTCAGTCACTCATTTGTTTCCATGGCCACAGATCATCACAAATCATTCACAGGTGTTTTGTCTTTTGGTTAATCACTGTCTATGTATTTAGTTCTCCGTGTTCTCCATTCAGTTGTCGGTTCTCGTTTACGTTTACTCTGTGTTTATTGCCCTGCCTGAGTTCCTTGCGATAATAAAACACTATGTTTCTGGTACCGGTGTCTTCGAGTCTGCCTCCGAAACGAAACCGTAACAATTCAGCTGCATCGGCTGTTTTATTGTCAGAAGTTTGCGATACTAACGAAAGTCCTTGCCTACCTGATATTTTGTAAACGTTGTTTCTGGACCTGTCTGACGGTTTGCCTGCTGACCTCTGAGTAGGAACATGAGGATCGTTAAATTTTCTACATGGATGGCATTCCTCTGGATTATCCTTTCTTTTTTTTTCTTTCGCCCTGTGATTTTAACTCAATATACAGCAGCCGAACTGCTTCAACTGCACTTTCACCTCTGCAACCCACCTCATGCTCTACACTTTCACCAGAACATCGCCTATCAACCACAACGCAAATACATACATCAAAGTCAATGTTGAAGTTACAAGTCTGATACTTCAAGTACAATAGCAACCCTTTGGTCTTCCAATCCTCACCCCTCAGAGAAACATCCACAGGCCGTGCCCCACAGTGTACTAGAAAAGCAACAAAGGTTCTGTTGTGTTTTGCATCTGCATCGTAAGTTTGACTGTCTCTGTTTGACTTAGACTGTCACGGTTCTGTCTCTGTTTTTAGTGTTCTAGGGGACAGAACCGTGGCACTGCTCTCTCTCCCGTGTGTTTGTCTCATTAGTGTCTGCCCCGCCTCTTTGTTTCCCTTAATCATTCCCAGCTGTGTCTCATCACTACCTTCCCTCAGGTGCCCTATTTAATCCCAGTGTGTTTGCTGTCCTGTGTGGTGTCATTGTCATTCGTAGATGTCTTTCCTGTTCCAGGTCTGTGATTCCCTGCCTTGCACTCCGGTTTGTTATGTTCTCTTTGAGTATCTGTTATTTTGATCTTTGTTATGTTTTCCCCCTTGTGGGTTTTTGCTTTACATTTATGTTTGTTTACAGTTTGTTAATAAATCCACTTTTCCTTGCACTTGAGTCCTCCCTTTAATATATCGTGACAGAATGACACCACCATTCTGGACTCAGCAGTGAGGTGGATTATTTTTGTATTATTTTTGTTTGGTTTTGGACGCTTATGGATAGGAATCTGCAGTGATGGGAATTTTCCTGTTCCCATCCACTCCCTCGGGGCTTTCTGTCTGCCAACTGATGATTCGGCACACTAATCAGTGTTATTTTCGTCAGTTGGGGACAGAGGTGAGAGACTTTGCCTGCAGGTTTCTGATAGAGGTAGATGACTTTGATTACACTGAGGACGACCTCAAAGAAACTTTTAACCTCTGTCTGGATAAGCCCATCATATACTGGGAGATGGAGAAGCTTTCGGACCTCTCTTTCTGGGAGTTCGTCGGCCATGTCCACCACCTAGGAGCGCAGGAACAGACACTCCAGACAAGCTCCCAACGCACTTGCCACTACCCCGTCACTCCCGTAGTTAGTGGGGTTCCCTCGTCTCAGAAGAGGCGGAAGCGGAGGAGGAAGAGCAGGGCCGTCCCAGTGCCCGCTGCCGTCCCGGAGGCCGCCGTCCCAGTGCCCGCTGCCATCCCGGAGGCCGCCGTCCCAGTGCCCGCTGCCGTCCCGGAGGCCACCGTCCCAGTGCCCGCTGCCGTCCCGGAGGCCGCCGTCCCAGTGCCTGCCGCCGTCCCAGTGCCCGCCGCCGTCCCAGTGCCCTCTGCCGCCCCGGAGGCCGCCGTCCCAGTGCCCTCTGCCGCCCCGGAGGCCGCCGTCCCAGTGCCCGCTGCCGGCCTGGAGGCGGCCATCCCAAAGCCCGCTGTCTGCCTTCGCAAGCGGAGGAAGAGGAGAAGGACCTCCTCTGGTCCGCCTGCCCCTTTGACTCTCGCCCTGCCGGCGCCCCGTGCGCGCCTCGCCCTGCCGGCGCCCCGTGTGCGCCTCGCCCTGCCTGAACTTTGCCCGCCTGAACTTTGCCCGCCTGAACTTTGCCCGCCTGAACTTTGCCCGCCTGAACTCTGCCAGTCCGAACTCGGTCCGCCTGACCCGCCGGCCAAGCCCGAACTCTCGCCGCCTGACATTCCGGCCCTGCCGGACCGGCTGGACCCTTCGGCCCTGCCAAAGTCTGCCTGGCTGGTCCCCCCGGCGCCACCCTGGCTGCCTGCTGGGACTTCTAACAGGCTGGAGCCCGCCTGGCTCACACCTCCCGCTCCGCCCTGGCTGCCCGCCGGGACCCCTGGTCCCCTTGAGCCACCTTGGCTCGTTCCACCTGCCCCTTCCTGGACTTTGTTTAATTTTGATTTTGCTTTCCAGGTTGTGGACGTTTATGATCTTTTTTTTTTTTTTCTTCCTCCCTCCTGTTCCTGATTCCCGTGATTTATTGGTTCCCTGTCTGGTATGTGTTATGCTTGGTGGTGAGGTTGGTGTTGGGTTTTTGTTTGATGTTGGGACGCCAGGTGGCGTCCCTTAGAGGGGGGGTAGTGTCACGGTTCTGTCTCTGTTTTTAGTGTTCTAGGGGACAGAACCGTGGCACTGCTCTCTCTCCCGTGTGTTTGTCTCATTAGTGTCTGCCCCGCCTCTTTGTTTCCCTTAATCATTCCCAGCTGTGTCTCATCACTACCTTCCCTCAGGTGCCCTATTTAATCCCAGTGTGTTTGCTGTCCTGTGTGGTGTCATTGTCATTCGTAGATGTCTTTCCTGTTCCAGGTCTGTGATTCCCTGCCTTGCACTCCGGTTTGTTATGTTCTCTTTGAGTATCTGTTATTTTGATCTTTGTTATGTTTTCCCCCTTGTGGGTTTTTGCTTTACATTTATGTTTGTTAATAAATCCACTTTTCCTTGCACTTGAGTCCTCCCTTTAATATATCGTGACATAGACGGGTTAACAAAGCAATGACTTCTCTCAACTCGATCAATCTGCTCCTCCAGGCTACGTTTCCTCTTGCAAACCCCTTGCCTCGAGCCGCAGTGGGGGATATAATAAAATGAGAAGCGGAAAGTCTTAGAAATATCTGTGCCAGAAAATCTCGCATTTGACTCTGTTTATTTGCATATTACTGAGTCAATACCTACAATTCTTGCTACTGGATACCGTCCCCTGAAGGCCAATTCTGTTTTGTTACATGAACTTTCTGCGTCTTGACCTTCTCTTTGTTTATTGTCTCCTAATTTGATTTTGCTTTGGGATTTTAATATTCAAACTGATAAATATGGTAGTGATTTTATTTATGGCGGGAAAAAAGTTGCACATGTCAACACAAACTGAGACAGATCTATGTGCTCAGACACAAACAACAAACAACACAAATGAGGTGTTATGTCGACCCGTCGGCTTCACCCTGGCTCCTCCCGTCCTCGGCTTCACCCGTGACCCTCGACCTGGTAGCTCCACCGGGTTCCCTCGTCCCAACGGCTCCTCCTAGGTCAGTCATCACTTCACCTTCACCACGGATTTACGGCACTTCCGCTACACTCAATCCCTCCACCCCTTCGGCTGCAGTGGGCTCTTCCATCCCTGCGTCGTCAGCTCGGTCCTCAGTCACACAGGCTCCACCCCAGTCCTCGGGCACACTGGCTCCACCTCGGGAGGTCGTCACCATGCCTACGCCTCGGTCTCGATCGGGCGGTTCCATCGGCTCTTCGGCTACGTCCTAGGACCTGCCAGACCTGCCAGACCCGCTGGCCTTGCCTGGATCAGCCTGATCCATTCCGCCAGCACCACCCTGGAACTTTGTACTTTGAGCGCTGCCATGGTGGTGCGCGGCGTCTTTTGCTTCCTCACGCCAGGAGGCTGAGGTTGTTATTAATACGAGCTCCGCGCTCCCCCCTCTGACCACCAGAGGGAGCTATCACACTTATACTGATACACACATACACATACACATACACTACATATCCCAGAAACCCACACATTTAACTGATAGTCACACCAGCTGTTAACCATCGCCCGGACTATAAAAGACTCCATCATCCATGCACTCACCGCAAAGTCTTGTTTTTGCATTGCTAACATTTCTGAGCGTTTATTCCTGTGCCTGATCTCCTGTTACCGTTTCTGCTGTTTACCCATCAATGATTCTGTCTGTCTGCCCGCCCCGACCTGTGCCTGGATTATCACTTGTGAATGTTATCTGCCTATCTTGACTTCCCCGCCTGGATTATCGTGTATGTATGGTCTCTGTATGTCATGACCATCCGCCTGTACGACCATTCTTATTAAAGACACACATTTGGATCTCTGCCTGTGAGTCCCATCCGTGAACCGATACAAGACAAGGGGTTCATAATATTCTGCTATTATGCAACAATCTTACATTTAGGAGTAATTTAGCGAGAACATACACTGTATATAACAATATAATTTTGCTTTTTAATTTAAATTAATTATTGTTGGTACATAGTTAGATGGAATTATTTTTATTATTTTTGGATAGCAAATGTGCACCTGTTTTAGTTCAGGGTTCTGTTTCAAGGCAAGTAAAACTAAAACTATTGTAAGATTTTTTCTGAAATAGTGGGAAAACTCTTGTTCCATGAAGTCACAGGGTAAGTACAATAAAAAGACACACACTAACCAATGATGATTTCAATGGCTTGGATATTTTTACTTGAAAAACAACAAAATTCAAAACAGATTTACAACAATTCTTGTTCGTGTAAAACTTTTTTTAAATCAATATTGCAAATGCTAGAAAGTTGCATTGTTTTTTCCCCCTTTTTTGTCCCCATTTTCTTTTGCTTGCTTCTTCAGCTTCTTGCTCCACCTCTTCTTTTTCTTTCTTTTTATCTTAAGAAATCTCAGTCTTAAGAAAGAATCCCAAGTCTTTCACTATTCTGTATTTTTAAAGCAAGAGACATGGGATTCCTTCTTAAGATCTGTGTTACACTTACCCTGAAACTACATGGAAAAAGAGAGTAACAAGCGTCACTTTAATCTGCGGCCTGCAGAGGTCACACTTACCATGGAATTACATGGAACAAGAGTTTCCTCTGTTTTTAAAAAAAAGTTGGAATCCCAAACTAAAACAGCTAAACTTTTGTTATTATAAAAAAAATGCACCATGTATCCCGTTATTTAATATTTGTACACTATTATTACAAAAATAATGTTAATGATATAATAATATAATATAATAATGTTTGTGTGTTTGTTATTGTTAAATGTAAGATTGTGGCCTATCATAATATTAGAATAAGTACCCCTTAGTTCTAAAATACTTACGGTATAAATAATATGTTAACTTTTCTGGTTATTACCCCTTTCTTCCCTAAACTTACAGATTGTTCCCTTATTACTGGGAATATTACTGAAATTACTAATTATTGACAGTTACGATGTAATTACATTTTACTTTCCTCGCTGTAATCTAAAGCGTTACCTGATTTTCTGTTCTCAGTTTTACCAGTTGTGTGCATTTATGTTTTACAGATGTGTATGTGTTTGCTGTCGGAAGTGAAGTTAACAGGAAAGATCTAACAAGCATTGCCTCCTCCAAGAAAGATGAGCAGCATATTTTTGTTTTGAGGGACTATAACCAGCTCGGATCTGTGTTCAACCGAATGATCAGTAAGTAATTAGAGATCAGAGAAACACACACACACACACACACACACACACACAAAACATAATAGTCTATAAGGATTCCTGTGATATAAAATAAAATGTGGTTTTAATTATGAGTTCTTTCCTTCGAGACAGACGATACAGTAGCAGCTAATGACGGCATGTGCGGAGGAGGAGGAAGGGATAACGCAAAATCAGTACGGAAGTGTAGTGTTTCTTCCAGTGTTGTGTATTGGATAAACTACATGCACAATAATGTGCCTCAGATCGTCATATTGATTATTATTGAACACTCATAACTCGTGCTGCTCCCAGCTTAATACTGGTGAATCACTCGTCGCCCCCGGTAACCCCCGCTGTGAAACCAAGCTGCCTCTAGTGGAGATCATATGCAATTACACCATAAATGTATATAACACACACCACAGGAAGACTCGCGGGAGATGCGTACGGAGGTCGATGAACACGTGAAGTGAAGGAGAGAGGGGTGTGAGCTCGAGTGCGCTCATATATCAAATATTTACTCGAATCTCAAAGCAAAAAATTAGCTGGAAGCTTGCTCGTATGTCTGAATACTCATATGTCGGGATGCTCGTATCTCATAGTATTACTGTATATGGTTCAAAAGCAGCTTAACCAATAATAGCGTCTTACTGTACACATCAGGTGATTCTGCCGTGACTAAGTGTGGAGTAGCACAAGAGGAGCAGGACGGGTCTGAAAAGACTTACACCAGACCTTGGCACGTCAATGTTAAATGGGTTGGTAAAATTCATATTAAGAGTTTAACGTTTAAATAAAACTTGAGATATAGCACTGCCTTCGAATGGTAGATCACAATTTTGCTTTTATGTATTTTTTCTTCCAGGGACTTAAAATGTGCAGGGGGTCTATAGTGACTAAGAGCATGGTGTTGACAGCCGCACACTGCTTAATAAAGTTGAACCCTGGGGAATCTGTGTCATTTGCCAGAGCTGCAGACATAACAGTTCAGCATGGTGAGAATTTTTGCCAACAATTTTATGGAATCATTTAGAATAACTAATGTCTACTCAAAGAGAATACTTTATAAAGTTGATGTCAATTTAAAGAAAGATTAGAAAAAAAAACTGTTTGTTAATAACTTGCAGAGATGAATTAGAAAGATTGAGTAAATTGAGTCAACTTTGAATTCGTGCTGATTTAATAAATTTGAATTTTTTTTTGAATTTGATCTGATTTGTTAAACTACATTTACTGTGCTTCAATTATCTTACAAAGGTAATGGTGAAGTTAAAGCAATGGAGTTGATTCTTCATCCACTGTTTAATGTGAAAGGCCTTAAAGACAAGAATGTAAATGAGTTTTATGATTACGACATCGCTCTGGTTAGGCTGAAGGAAAACATTACGATATCTTTGAAGACAAGGTAAGATTCAACTACCCTTTCCCCTGAATACATGGTTAGATGCGTGCAGCACTAAAACTTGCTCTGGTGTTTAAAATAAAAGTGATGTGCATGTGAACCAAAAATAATGCTTCAGCACAAATTAACCTGGAACATACTGTCATTTCACAGTAAAATATTTAACAGTGTAGTCTTAAATAATACACTAGTGTAGTGTAGTGGGATTATTTAAAAAAAAAAAGGAGTATCTTAATGACCAGATTTAGTAAACAAGGCATATTAGCATAAGGACGTAATTCCAAAAAAAAACTGCAGATGTGAATGGAAAGTTCAGTGCATGATCTCCTGACAACATGCAAATTAAATAACAGACACAGCCGGATAATTCCCATTATGACCAACGCAATCTATGAATTCAAATATATCAAATGAGTATCTTTTTATTTTTTATCTTATCTATCTTTAGTATTTTTTTTTGGGGGGGGGGGGGATTGGGGGTAAATAAGGTTACAAATACTAGTAAATTGACTAGCGTAAACCTTAGTAAATCACCTTACACAATTCATTTAAATACTCTCCTCCCATAAATATTGCGTCT
The DNA here is from genome assembly GCA_037043235.1 of Rhodeus uyekii. NCBI lineage: Eukaryota > Metazoa > Chordata > Actinopteri > Cypriniformes > Acheilognathidae > Rhodeus > Rhodeus uyekii. Next base: position 54,400 of record JAWRVZ010000522.1, read on the forward strand.
GAAAGGTAAACTCCTACAAATGCATATGCAATGAATTCAGACGCAAAAACAAACCTTTCCATGCCTTTTCAGTATTCACTTATCACTGCTTTAGTAGTTTTCTAATGCCAAAAGAGGGATTTCAGAAAATCTGTCCCTAAATGTGTGCTACAAAAAAATAGTCATTATAAACAGCTGTTCAGATTGTATTCTCAAGCAAACTAGAGGCTTGTTTCACAAACAGTATTCAATATGTCATGGCTTAACAAGCAGACTGTCTTATATATCACCAATTAATGCATTACATCTATGACTTTCTGCACAGGCCCATTTGTTTGCCATGTACTAAATCATCTAACCGGGCTCTCAGACTGGATCCAGATTCTAGGTGTGATGAGCACAGTGAGTATTCATAAAATGTAACTAATTTACTATTATGAAGACATTTATAGTGAATAACATTAAAGTTCAAAACATACTAAAACTCATAATCTTTAGTTTAAAGATGAAAAATAATGAAATGATTAAAGTAATGTTTGTGTGCATGACCAGAGAAATCCCTGCCAGCTCACTTCATCCGACAGGGAACTCATCGATCAGACACCCACATTCACAGTGGTGCTAAAGTGAGTGCTGCCCTTACTAATTCACAACACTTTAATAATGCTGTGCTTCATTAGATAATGCAGTGTAGAAGACTCACAAAACAACAAGGAGGAGGTGGAGAGACACTTTACTGGAACTGAGATAATCATATTTTTGTTTGGGTGTTATATTAAATTTGTTATACTTTGTAAACACACAGTTACAGCAGCCAAAGAAAACCTGATGCCAACTAAAGCAGAGACTGGTTTCGATAATGGTGACTTTAAATGAAACTCCAGAAAATAGTCTAAACCTCTGTTAATTGTCAATAATAACTTTAGTGTCACAGTTGTAGGTGTTGTAGATGAAGGCACAAAGTCATGGGTATCAACTTTTACGTTAACCTTGAACGTTATTCAGTCTTTTAATAACAAACAAAAAATAATATCCACAATGACATCAAGCAAACATGAACAAATGGTTCTCCAAAGTCAAACGGACTGTACACTGACAACAACAGACAAAGTCTGAGGGAAAACACATGGATTATATACACTGGGCATAATGAGGGAATGAGACACAGCTGACAAGACTAACAAGGTGATAGATGACAAGACATGAGGAACAAGCAAGTAAACAAAGGGAAAGTAAACGGGTGCGCGCCGCCATTGTTGATGGGGGGGGGGGGGGGGGGGGGGGTAAAGAGGATGTGGCTCGCAGGCCGTAGTTGCTAGGTCCCATGTGACAACGTTCCCTCTCTCCTCACATAATTCCACCAGCAACATCCACAGCATCTGGCACCTAGGATGACGGCGTCGAGGCCCACTGGCCAGGGAGGGAAGGGTACTGTCACAGCCTCTCTCACCACCATACAACCATCCCAATTACCGGAGTACTACTAACACCTGTGCCCTAGCTTAAATAGCACACACCTCAACACGCCTCAGCGAGGACACAGACTGTTGTGTTGGAGAGTGTTGGATTCGTACGGACCCTCTTGTCAAGTGTGTGTGTGTGTATCCTGACAGCAGGACAGTGATAGACTTATGTTTAATAAAATGGAAATAAAACGAAAAATAAATTCACTTATTATGTGATTTACTTGTGATCCATTTGTTTAATTAATCAGCACTTTCTATACTTTAGTAAATTATCTATGCATATCATAATATACATGTTCCTTCACAGAGAGGTGAATGCATCGAGAAAGCAAGATCTACCCTCCCTGCAAACAGCAGCGCATCTCTGTCAGAAGTGATCACAGACAGGTTCATCTGCACTGGAGGAACAGAGACACACACACATGAAATGACTTGCAAAGGTTTGGGTGAAGAAATTAAATATCTGTTTATATATATTCATATCTGCTCACTGAGATGACGCATCATGAGTTCAATTCTTTGCAGGGGATTCTGGAGGAGCTCTTTTTCTACGTAAGAGGATGCGGTATTTTCAAGTGAGTGCTTTGTAGTTTATTTCCACATTTATTTGGTCTTGATGAAGAGAGAGCACTGATGAAGGAAGTTAATATCTCTTATTCATTGTTTTTGTCTTAATAATACATTTTCTTGTGAATCAACATTTGTATGAAGAAATTTCCTCTTCATTCTGGCTTTAAGCATTGACCACTGTGTTAGATTTATGTTTGAAATAAGGGGAACATTATTTCTCACCCTGATAAGTGAATTAGAGACATAAGTGTGAATATGTACTGGAGCAGATATTCATTTTTAATGACCCTACAAGTTCTGTGTGTGTGTGCTTGTGTTTGCATAGATGTAGTAATCCAGCACAAAGCATTTTATTTTGTATGTTCAGTAAGTTGCATCACAAGAAAATATCATATTTATCTTAATGTTCATTCTTAAAAATGACAGTGTAAGTGTATATAAACAATATAAGTAATTTGTAACAATATACATTAACACCAAACAGGTGAACTGAGACCCCAGAGTTAGACTGAAATATAGATGCAACACAGACCGAAGTTATCTGAACATTTACATTAATCAAATGCTTTTATCCAAAGCGACTTGCATTGCATTCAAGAAACACATTGACAATCAAATCAGTTCTTGCTTTCCCTGGGAATTGAACCCATGACCTTAATGTTGCAAGTGCTGCTCTCTACTGTTTGAGACACAGGAAAGTTCAAACCATCAAAACCAAAAACAGGATGTGATGTCACAAGATGTGACCCTAAAAAGGCCAGAATGCTCCAGCATATCTGGGCTAGATCTGAAATCGCATGCTCTCTTGATTAGTGACAACTAGAAAAACGATGTTCTATAAGGTATGAGTGTGTGTAGTGTGAATGTGATCCGGATGTGCTACATCTGCCATGAGCTTCCAGCGCCAGTTACATCCCTTCACTGCGATTCATAAATTCTCTGCCATGGCCTCATGGGGTAGTGAAGTATCCGTCTTATGCACACTTAGGAATCTCTTTTTACCTATGCTTTCATGAGTATTATGAATTCGAACATACTTTTCAAATATACTATTTTTCGCCTACTATATACAATTAAACCACGTCTTCCTGCAGCAGATCTTTGAGTGTGAAGAAGGAAATAGACCCTTTTAGACCCTTCTACACATTTTCAAAGCTCTTCACGAGTTTTCAGTTGGTAAAGATAGCATCATATGTACATGCATAAGACGAGGATATTAATGCAAAGCACAGTTTGCTTTTGTTTTGGCTGTTTGGTATGTTCAGCCAAGAAATGTAAAAAAAAAAAAAGCGGTTTTATTTGGTTTTGAATCTTTAGGTTCTGAGTTAAAAATGTAAGAGATCATGAATCAATTTGTTTGCTTTTTTTTTGGTCCAGACCAAAACAACCAAGAGAACCAACTACAACTGTGAACACATCCTAAAACTAAGCAGAGCAAAACAGTATACCCTTCAAGTCATTGGACTTCTGATTTCCCCCCACAGGTGGCCGCAACCAAATGCAAAGCGAGATATCTTCAGTTCTGAATGTCGTAGAGGCGTTGTGGTTGGTTTATATTGTTCAAACTGACAAGCAGCCTTTGAAGTGACATCAATGGCAGAGGCTTAGCCATTCCTTAGCAACCAAATAAAGTACCCTAGCAACCGTTTAGCCAGACCAATATCTCTGCATCAGAAAGTCGTAGAGACATGGGGATTGGGTCTATTGACTCATGCTAGCAAAATGGACTTCCAACATGCTACACATGCTAGCAGTGAATAGCTACATGCTAATAGTGATTAGCTAAGTGTTAAATTGTGCTAAGAATGACATAGAAACTACCCATAACACCTCACAACTACCTAGTAACATCCTAGCAACCACTCTGAATACCCTAGCAACTGCCAAGCAACCACCGAGCAACACCCTAGTGACCACTGGGTGACCCTGGATTCCCTAGCAACCACCTAGCAATATAATATTTTTAGTATATCCATATTGCAATGGATATACATTTTTGAAAAAATACTGAAAAAAGACTTGCAGATCTACAATAGATTTTTTACTTTAATTAGTAAGTTAAATCTCTCTATTTTACATACCAACTATGAAATACTGGCAAACATATCAACGATTGCAAATATAACTGTAGAAAATGCTGCTTACTTCTGTGTGTGGGAAACAGCGCCATTCACTGACCAACTGAATCATCAGTAATCTCCAAATAAATCGTGTTAGCGACATGTTTTAAAGTTTAAACTCTCAAAACTTTTCAAGCTTGAAGCTTTTACAACTAATTTAAACTTTCAGGCTAGGCTTTCTCAAGCCAACTGAAGTTTATAAAATAAACTTCCTCTATCTAGTTTGACTTCTGTTTTTTCCCCACAGGTGGCCGTCATCAGCTGGGGCACTAAAAACACATGCGCCTCAAAGACTACAAAGGTTGTAAGAGGCGAGCGGCCTGTAGATGCGCAGGACTTTCACATCAGCGTGTTCTCTGTGATGCCCTGGCTCAAACTGCATCTTCACAACGAGCTGGAATTTCACCTTTAGCATAGTGGAGCCGACTGAAACACAGCAATGCGTAATAAACGATAAAGATTGGAGAGATTCCTGTGTTTTCAGAGGGAATTTTGTATAAGTGAACTGACATTTCAGCCATGCTTTTGTCAAAGGATTCAATCAGTCCAAGATAATAAATACAATTTGATTGTTATCTCATTGATGATTACATTTTCTTCATAATGTCAATTAAAAAATTATTTGTATTCAGTAGTTGGTTGACAGGAGACAATACAAATGTAAAGTAGGAAGGAGAGGGGGGGTCATATCATGTCGGGGACATGGATTCAAAACACATACTCATCGAAGAGATGATGGGAGTGTAGGATAAAGGGAGCAGAGCTACTGTGGTTGAAGACGGAGAGTCATTTGCACAAGTTGTGGTGCCCCCTGCAACAAAAACAACAAACTCTTGGGGAACAACTGAAGCCACAAAAAACAACCTCTGTGTCAATGGAGCGCTTGGGCAGATACGAACATGGAGGCTCATCTCTTGGTGTTGCGATAAGCAGTGTATATAATCTCCCATGTCCAATTATTCCTGTGGGATTGGCCGATTTGTCACATCACTTAACTTGAACGAAAAATTAGTACCCGCCTTGTTCCCAAAGAGGATAGAAAAACAGCTTAATATTGAAAATATTTGCCTTGACAATGAATATTCCCTCGGGAAACAAAACATACTGTCAAAAAGAAGTGTTTAGCAGCACCTCCCTGTGAAGATCTGGCTTCCACAAGATGTTGACAGGGAAGAGAGTGAGAGTGAGGTGGAGACCGCAGCAGACACAGGACTGTTGATGAACGAGACAATTCCTACAGTGAGATGCCGAATGAACGTTTGAAAGAGAACTCCATTCAAATCAGTAATGAGAGTTCATCTTGCACATGAATAGTTTAAAATAAGAGTAAAATGCACACAGAGGAATCAATAAGTTTCATTTTATAACAAGTTTCTGATTCCAGAATTAGAGTTAAATTCCCAAGGCTGGCGCCGGCAAACACGCAGGTCTAACTGCTAAGTGGGCACAGATTGTTCAGTGTGAGATGTGGCTGGTCTTCTGCCTCATCAGATGAAAAATAATAAGCTTTAAGCTTTTAAAACAGTAAATCAAGTACTGGATTTCTTCTCTTTGTTTTCTCTTTTCTGAGTGGAACTTGGAAATGTGTGCGTCATGACATCAAAAGGATTGTGTTAACTGTTTTTGCCTATGTGTCAATCTAAACACCTTGGATTAATGTTTCAGTATTAGGCAAGATCACATAAATACCATGTGTAGTAACTTTGAATTTGTATTTTAATTATCTAAATGATCATACATGCTATATATTGATACCCGTGCAACATATTAATATTAAAAGAATGTTTAATAGTTTCTCCATCAACATCCAAACCAGTTACAAATGTGAAACAGTGCTCAGAGACAAAGGGCCGTAAACTCTCCCTCTGAAAGTTAGCATTGGTTCACTTAATGTCTGAATGTCCTCCTCACTTCGGTTTCTCTTTATTCTGGCTGCTGTTTGTCCCGTGGGCCTCAAGCTACAACCAGCCCTTTTGCAACTTCCTTAAACCTAATGTCGCAAATATCTAATTTCTTCTTTCAGCGCGATAGAAATTGATTGCAGCATCAGATGAAGTCTGCATCTCTGGACGGCTACGTTAGTACTGCACATTCTGCTACAGTAAGTTTCGTCCGCCGTATAGTTTATTGTAAGTTCTAGACTCATTGACCACAAGGTGCTTTGAACTAAGAAACTAATAGTTCTGTTCAGATGGTTAAAAAAATCTCTTGTCCATATATTCATTCCCCTCGAGTCCATTTACTTCCACTCTGCATTTTAACCCATTAAAACCCAGAGGACAAATTTCCTAAGTTTATATTGAGCATATGCAACAGATGTTGGAAATGCAGTGGTGGTAAATGTGAAGTAAACTGCAGGAAAATGGATGTCCCTGTGCAGGATTGAGAATCCCTGCTGTAAAAAATAAACATTCAGTACATTTACCATGAACCTTTAAAGCATTTTAACACTTTATTGTAAGCATTGGTGTTAAATAAATTGACAGACTCACATTTAAAACATCCATCTAGCTTAAGAAACAAAACTCATGATGCTATATCCCAAAATACATTCAATGTGTGTTGTGTAAATGAACACTCTTCATTTCACTGGAGGCATGATGTCAAACAAACCCGACACTTTTCACATCCGCAAACCAATGTCATTCATTCTGCGGCAGAAGTCATGAACCCTATAGCCTAAACAGCAACGGGGCAACGGCCAGGACATATTGCACTTGGATACAGGAAATAAAACCAAATATAGACCAAAATATGAAATAGACAGTTTTCCCATGATTTTCTTCCTGAATCTGAATCTATAGTTTGATGTAGTTTAGCAGGCAGCCTCCGTGTTGAAGGTGCTGCGGTCCGACAGGGTCTTTGGTGGCACAATAAGTTTGAGTGCGTGATCTAAGGCCACTGCCGTGAGTCCCCAAATACGGTACTTAGGACTGTGAAACACAGGAACTGTATATCCGTAACGATCACCGGTGCGAAAGTGAGTGTAGCCTCTGTTTTGGGCTTGACACAAATGCTCGAGCGTCAGGGTAAAAATCTCTTCCACCTGTCAAACAAAGAAGACGAGTGTTAATCAACCCTTATCTGAGGACCGACGCTAGGCAATGACTTGAGTAGATTGTAATGGGGTGTATATTGGTCTGCCACTGCTTCACTGTACCTCACTTGGATTGGGTCGAAAAGAGAGCGTCTCCAACGGTCCAAGATTGGCTATTACAGGCGCAATCATCATTCCAGACTGCAAATTAAGAAACACAAACAATTAGATGAAGCACTAAGCTGATCTTTCCTTCAGAAGCAGTTCAAAGACAGTCAAGCGTGCATTAATACCCGTAATGAGGCCACAGAGATACGAGAGGCCAGTCCAACTCATTACCTATATACACAAGTTCAAATCCAGGAAGATTTCCTAAAATAATCCCCAAAGTCCTGAAACTCAGGAAGTTTCATCCGTATGAGCTCAGGTATTACAGAAAAAACATCTTTCTTTTTGGGATACATCACGTTCCTTTAACCATCACTTTATTTAAATGTCCGATACAAATATTACATCATTCTTGTCAATTATTGTCCTCAATAACGAATTACAAATACAGTAATACCTCGGTTTACGAGTGACTTAGTATACGAGCAAATCGGTGTACGAGCATTGTATCGGAGTGCGAGTAAAATATTCCCTCACCCACGCGCATTTTTGTGTGGAAAAGATCTAACGCTCGGCATCGCAAATTTTTTCTGGAAATATCCTAAGCACAGCCTCTCATAACACAGTCACGCGGTTCCAACCTCTTTATCACCCCTTCACTCGTTCATTCTCTCAGCGTTGCATCATTCATTATTTTATAAGTTGTTGTTCATTCTGTTAATCATCACAACGACTGTTACATGTGAATACAGCAGAATAGGCTTCGTAAGTCGATCTTTTCGTAAGTTGGTCAGGCTTTTACATGTAAATTGCCTAATCCGTTCCAAGCCCTACGAAAATGTTTTTATTTTTTTTATAATAAAGCTATGCTTTTTCAGTATGGTCCCTATGGTTGAAGGGTTACGGCCATATTCTTTCGCTATGGTGGACAAGCACATCCCAGCTTCATACATTCTCAATTATCTCCCTTTTCGTCTCCATGGAGAGCATCCGCTTCTTCCCTTTCACTTTCACTAGCCATGGATGTGAAGATTGTTGCTGAGAGCTTTGTAACAATCTTCACATCCATGGCTAGTGATTAGAAAAAAGTTTGTTAACTGGGCACAAAATAATGGCGATGCAGCACGATGAAAACAAAACTTGTATGCGAAAGCGCGGATGAACTTTAGCGTTAGCGTAGCACAGACGAAATGGGAGAGGAATGGTGCTATGCAGAGGCTGGTGGGAGCGATGCTGACCAATAAGAGAGCAGCATGCTGCAGGGAAAGCTAGCGTCCGAGCTAGGAGCAGTGTTGCCAGATTGGGCGGGTTCCCGGCGGGTTTTAAGCTGTAGTTGGGCTGGAAATCTTCAGTCCAATCTGGCAACACTGGCCGGGACGATTGGTGCGAGTTTCCGGGTCAGTGGCGCGCAAATTTCAAAACAAAACTCGGAAATCGTCGCCTCGGCTGAGATCATTTTGTCGTTACTCGGGCGAAATTATTTTATTTTTTATCGTACATCGTAACTTTTCGTACGTAGAGCGTTTCGTATGTCGGGGTTCTACTGTATGATGAAACTTTATTAACAGAGCATGTGTTACCAACACAACACATTGCATACTAATGCTTCGCTACTGTTCGGAGGCTCTTGCTTACAGCTCTGCCTACACTCAAAAGATTAGAAATAATATGCCTCCTCTGGTTGAAGAATCTACCTGCTGCACAAACTGCCACAGACTTCTACAAAGGATTGCAGTTCTTGAAACAAAGCTACTTGTGGGACTACCAAACCAGACGGAACACACAACAGAGCTTCATCATGGACGTCCCCAGCACACAGCCGGTGAGTCCCATGAATCTAATGCTCCTAAACAGGCCATACTGAGTGACGAAATTGATCAACATACTAATCGATGGCACAAACAGGGAGCGAGACCAAAAGGCACTCGAGACATCAGATTGTCACGAGTATCGCATTTTGTAGCGTCCTCTACCCCAAACACTAGCTCCCTACCACCGCCAATACATCTGGAGAACAGATTTGAAGTGTTAATGAATGTGAGTGAAGAATCTCCAGACATGATAAATGTGGTTGAGGAATCCCCAAACATGATCGGACACAGATCAAATCAGCCAGCAGCTAACACCGATGCTAACTGCTGCTCAAGGTGGAGCAGACAGCGACACTCAGCTCTTAGAGCAGCCGAGCCCAGGACTCTGATAGTGGGTGACTCTATTATCAGAAATATTAGCAGCAGGGATACAACTACATGCTGCCTTCCACAAGCAACAGTTTCTGATGTAAACAAGGAACTTAAGAGCATTCTGATGAAATATAAAACTGCAAACCGACTAATCATCCATGTGGGAAAGAATGATATTCGGAAGGAGCAGTCAGAACTCCTTAAAAGGGATTTCAATGAACTTTTTGAAATGCTCAGAAGTCTAAAAGTTCAGTCGTTCATCAGTGGACCACTCCCAGCAAGAGGAACAAATAGATTTACACGTTTGCTTGGGCTTAATACATGGCTGCAAAAAACCTGCAACTTAAAGGGACTGAATTTCATTGACAACTTCAATCTGTTCTGGAGTCAGAGACAGTTGTTCACACATGATGGCCAGCTGACCACAGGACTTCATTTCAGCACCTGAATGGACATGCGGCTGACACGTCCCACAAGGACAGTGATAACACCACGAAGCCACAACAACCACTGTTCACGGGCACAATCCTGACTGAGCCCTGCCCAGAGAGTTCACCGATAGACAGTGACGTGTTAGAACTGCTCCAAGTTTCAGCAGCCAAGGACGACTTTCGGGAAAACAGCCAGGACAACATATTAGAGCCACCAGTAACACCAGAGCAACAGCCTCTCTCACCGGATACGCTATCCCTCTCCCCAGCAACAAAAAAGCGGCGAGCTCCACAACCACCAAAGCCTGTGGGCCCAGCTCGACCTCTCCCTCCTCCTGCGAGAGCTCTTCGGCCGCTACCACAACGCCAGGGCCCTCACCCTCCTCCATCTGTTCTAGGTGAACCAAAAACAACTGATAAAAGCTCTCAGTGATGTGTGTCGGGTCCCTGCTATGATAACTGAAGGAAAATATAGTTTAAAATGTTAGAAATTGTGTTGACGTGCTTATTTCTAATGATAGTTTAAAATGTTCCAAATTGTATTGACATGTTCTTTTCTGTTCTAACATAAGTTACTGTTTAAATTCTGTAACAAATCTTTCCTGTCTAAAACAAAGGACAATGCACTCGATGAAAAGTCCAAGGCTGTAACTGTTGACGCTATCTGTTTACCAAAAAGTTACAGATAGAAAGGGATGGGGAAAGGGAGTTCTTGCATTCTTGTGTGCAGATTGCTGATTGCTATGAAGTAACCAATGAAGAAATCTACCTGACAACAGTCACTGTATGGAGAGGTGGACTCGAGGGATGAACTGAAAGTCAAGAATATATAAACTGTTTGCATATGCTTGTGAGACATTCTGGACTGCCCAGATGTCAGCTTTTGGCATTGTGGTCCAGTAATCCTGAGCTCAGAGCTCTTTTGATTCTCTATTAAATTGACTTCATTTATCTACGAGTAGCGTCTTTCTTTGACATGGCAAATCAACGGACTGGGGGGGAAAGCTAAATTCCAACAATTTGGAGGGGGCACCCGGATTTGCCACAAAATTCAAACACCAAGACTCAACTTTCTGCGCGCAGCACATCTTAAACAAGGTAAGCAGACACCTTTTTCATAAAAATCTGCAAATTGGACAATCTAAATTAATAGTTGAGTGTTGGGTTGCTGAGTTCATTTTTTGAGAGAATCAAAAGAGCTGAAGAGTCAAATGAGGTATTTGACTATAAACAGGTCAAAAAGAGTCAAATGAGGTATTTGACTATAAACAGGTCAAGAGAGTCAAATAAGGTATTTGACTGCTAAAGTACGGGTTAAGAAACTCAGACACAGTGTTTGATGGTTAAGTGAACCAAGTTGAGGAGTGGGTTAGGAAACTCAGACACAGTGTTTGATGGTTAAGTGAACCAAGTTGAGGAGTGGGTTAGGAAACTCAGACACAGTGTTTGATGGTTAAGTGAACCAAGTTGAGGAGCTAAAATACGGGTTAAGAAACTCAGACACAGTGTTTGATGGTTAAGTGAACCAAGTTGAGGAGTGGGTTAAGAAACTCAGACACAGTGTTTAATGGTTAAGAACCAGGTCATCATCTTATAGGTGAAATTGTAATTATAATCATTGGATATCTCTGTGAAAATTCCCGGCGTGGCTTACAGTGGTTACAAAAGGAAAAAGGGATAATATTTTAAACTGTATTAAACTGTGACAATTTTGGAATAAGGTGAAATTTTTATAAAAGTGTGATTAAGTCTCCACGGTCTTTGAAAGTTGTGTGCGAGTGACCAAATCCGTATCTGGGAAATCAGAGTGTTGCGCACCTTCTCTGGACCGTCACTTAAGTGTGACCTGGTAGGAACGGACGCAATACTCTGGTGGCCCCGAGAGGAGGAGTGATTGATGAACCCTTGGATAAAGGGACAAGTGAGAGTGGAATAAAGAGCAGAGTGTGTGAAAAGCCCTTTATTATCTTATAGGTGTTGGAAAACCCTAGTATAAGTGAGCTGATAATAAATACCCCTAGAAAAACAGAGAATAATTGATAAAAGTATAACAAATGGGGATGTTTAAAAGTTGAAAATATATATATATATATATATATATGAATGAGAGATAAATTAGTTTGGGAAACCAGCCTCGTAAAAAAGAGGCCAATAAAACATGATGAGGAAACAGTGCTATTGTTGAAATCTGTAATGCTTCCTGAGCAACTAGATATAGTAAAGTGTGCATATGATAGCGTTGGGCAACTCGGCAGCTGACGAGGCGGCCAAACAAACAGCTGGAAATACCGTTCACCAGTTAATGGTGACTTCTTGTGATGAACTGACTGACATAGCAAACGAATTAACTGTTGATTTCATTCTCAGTGAACAGTAACGAGCTGCAGCAGAGGAGAAGTTTCAGTGGATAAGTAAAGGGGGAAAAATGAACGAGACTGGCCTATAGACAGGACCGGCGGGTGAACCCACCCTGCCAGCAAAAATTGCAGTCAGTTTATTGAAGGAGGCACATAGCCTTGGACACAGCAGTGAGCGTGACATGACTAGAAGAATTAAAGCCTGGTGGAACAAATTTATGTATATAATTAGAAGAAATATAGCTAATTATAAGATCTGCCAAGAACATAATGTCAAACCAACATTGAAATAAGGAACTGGCAATTATAAAAACTAAATATATAGAAGAGGACAAGTTCAAGATAAAGGAGGAGTTAAGAAAAATAAAATAAGTGATGAATAAATATATAAGAAGAATGCATGTGATTAAAATATTATATATTATATTTGAAGACATTTAAGATATGCATCTCAGTATCCCTGAAGGCTGCATGTAAAATGATTCATGGCAGTGTAAACTATAATAACTTGTGCGGAGTGTTGAATGAGAGCGGGATTGGGTGACCAAATAAAGAGAAAAATTGTTTAAAAGGGAATTCTTTGATGATGGTTGAGAAAAACCTTATTCACCACCATTAGATTATTTTGAACACTGCATGAAGAAAAAGAAAAATTAGGACTGATTTTATGATAGGGAAAAACATTGTATTGTATTATACTGTGATGAATTGAAGGTAGATTATTGCTGCATAACGCAAAGAAGAAATGGCTTGCTTTTTCCTGCAACGAAGAATTTGCTTCAATAACAGAATGGGGGAATTGCTGTTGTCAACCAGTGACATTTTTAGATAAAGGAAACATTTAGGTTAAAGAGTGGAAATAGATAAAGAGCTGATTGCTCTGACACAATTGTGTTTAGAGTTCTGGAAAGTTCAATTTGATTCATGCGGATCTCTTGAGTGTTAAATTTCAGATGCTTCTGGAATTCTGCCTTGATGAGGGGAAGCAACAAGTGAGAAGGCAAAGACATGTCTGCAGAGAGAAGAGGAGAGAGTGGGTGATGGGCTTCCAGCCCCTTCCTGAAGAAGAATTCAACACCGTCTGAGAGGACAACATGGAGAAAGACTGAAAACTGCAGGAGAAGGTGAAACTTTCACTTGACACTTTTCCTGAGGACAATGAGAACATCTTGAGATACAAAAATGTGGCAAGATACATGAAAAGCTACAGCTAAGAGAAACGGAGGAAGAACAACAGGAAGGAGCAGAGCTGGTATTCCACTCTAAAACATCAAGCATTTGAGTGACATCACAGCCTGATGAAACATGCAGAGCAAGAGCCAAACGGCTTCAACAGACTGATGATCCAAGCAGAAGAACTGACTCCACAAGGCACAGGTGTGGCATCTGAAATGATCACAAGAGAGACCGCTTCAAATTTATTTAATTATTATATTAACTGAATTTATTCTGATTATTCACTGGTCTCAAAAAGCAGTTCCTTTTATTCTCTGTTAAACTAACCCTTCTGCTTTTTCAGTAGAAACCAATCCAGCCCAATATCTCAATAAAGAAAAAAGAAAAAAAGGAAATTAATTGAGAGACAGAAGTGGGTGATAAACTCACCAGACAGTTCGATCTGAGGCTGGATTTGGTATAGTGAGGGTTTAGATTGCATTAAACATTAGGGTTAAAAGTGTGATAGAATTATTTTCTGACAAAGAAAACATCATCATAAGTAGTATGTCAGAAAAATGCCTTTACTGGTCACTCCATCTTGTTTAAAGGTAATTTTCTAGAACTAGATTGAAATCAAATAATAAACAGCTCTAAAGTCCAAAATTCATGAAATCAGGAATGCTGTCATCACTGGGGTAATGAGATGGAAATGTTGGCCATGGATCCATGATTATGTAGAGATCTAAAATTTATTTACAAAAAATAGATAATGAACACGAACAAAAATAATCTGAAAAATCTAATTAGATGAATAATAAAATACATTTGAAAAACAAAATTCACTAAGATTAGGCCTACAATTGTAAATAATGATAAAACTGAAAAATAGTAAAACAAAAGTTTATAAGAGTCTAAAATGAAGTGTAGGGCCTAGATTCAGAAATGTTTGATGAAGTTGTGTTCAGACCTTGTGGAATTCAAGAGCTAAACTTGTATGTTTCCCATTTAGATCGGAACCGTCTGATCAACAGACTGAGAGAAATGGCCAGTGTGAGTGTGAATGAGTGTGAATGAGTATGAATGGAGTGAGAGATGGGGTTTGAAGGGACAAAAAGGCAAATCAAACATTTTGCAAAAACAGCTGTATTTCAATTTTAATATGTGGGCCCACAGGGCAAATTATGCCCAAGTAAAACAATGACAATGGATGAATTGGATTGTTTCTAGGTCAAAACCCAGGTCAATATTGTTGTGGCAGAAAGAAACAAAAGTGCCACATTTGCGCAGCGAATAACATTTTTTCCTTTACAGAATATTACAATGGAGCTGATTGTGTGTCAAAAGTATAAATTGTTGCCTTGTGACTATTAATTTGCAAGAAGTGGGTTGAGAGCTTTCCAAAAAGGTCTAAGAAATTATGAAATTAAAGTGAAAAATAAGACAAAAAAGGAAATAAGTTAAATTTACTAATTATAAGGGATATTAAGGGATTAAACTCCACTGTTAAGACAGCAGGGGAGTATCAAAAAAGAGACCAGGTCAGCATTCAGCCCACATGAACTTTCCACAGGTTAAGATTTTTCCATAGGTCAACAAGAAGGACAATGAGCCAGAGGAGCAGATGTTGTCACTAACAAATGGTTCCGCAAAAATTCACTTTGATAATGTGAAGGCTGTGATTTAATTGTTTTCCTCACAGAACGTGTCAATAAAAGAGGAACTGGTCGACAAATAGGTAAATGAGACAGGAGTGGAGTAGTGGATAAGACTGAGGCAGATGAGACGGAAATGGTTTGACAATAGATGGTCTGAACCTTTAAGGGTCATGGCCAGAACTAGCCATTGTTTTAAAAATAGTGGGTCACTGGACGAGACGAGGGTTGACCTGAATACAGGTCAAAGAGAGGGAGATTTGTTAGAAGTTCCTGAGGATATTCAGAGTGGACATTATTAGATAAACAAGGTGGGAGTAGATAAACAGATCAGAGAAAAATACGGGGTAGAGCAACTAAAAAGAACATTTATAAGCCTGGACAGTGTGTAGAAACAAGACACGGGACAAAAACAAAAAATTTTCACTTAGTAACAAAAGTGGTGGTGTAGGAGATACCGACCTACAGCAATTTGAAAAAGAGTTTGGGGGCCCTTAGAGACAAGTGTAAAAAAAAAAAAAAAAAAGTTATTGCGCTACCACGAATTGGGTGTGGGCTGGATAAGTTAGAATATAGCAACGTGGTGAGAATAATTGAGGAAGTATTAGAGGACGAAGACATTAAGGTAATACTGCTGACAAGAAATTGGATGTAGGTGAGAGGTGGCAGGTTGTTGGGAATAGTGGGGGAAATAATTACTGTAGTAACATTTAAATTCCATAGGACTGAGGATGAGTATGATGACTGTGAAGGGGATGGGGATTTGGATGAGTTGTGATCTCTTTCAGAGATCAAGAGAGGGAATTGAAGGAAAATATAGTTTAAAATGTTAGAAATTGTGTTGACGTGCTTATTTCTAATGATAGTTTAAAATGTTCCAAATTGTATTGACATGTTCTTTTCTGTTCTAACATAAGTTACTGTTTTAATTCTGTAACAAATCTTTCCTGTCTAAAACAAAGGACAATGCACTCGATGAAAAGTCCAAGGCTGTAACTGTTGACGCTATCTGTTTACCAAAAAGTTACAGATAGAAAGGGATGGGGAAAGGGAGTTCTTGCATTCTTGTGTGCAGATTGCTGATTGCTATGAAGTAACCAATGAAGAAATCTACCTGACAACAGTCACTGTATGGAGAGGTGGACTCGAGGGATGAACTGAAAGTCAAGAATATATAAACTGTTTGCATATGCTTGTGAGACATTCTGGACTGCCCAGATGTCAGCTTTTGGCATTGTGGTCCAGTAATCCTGAGCTCAGAGCTCTTTTGATTCTCTATTAAATTGACTTCATTTATCTACGAGTAGCGTCTTTCTTTGACATGGCAAATCAACGGACTGGGGGGGAAAGCTAAATTCCAACATAACAGTGACTTTGTCAAATGTTTACAGAACAAGCGGGAACCCAGTGTGCCTGTTGCTTTCGCTATTTCAGTTTTATTACGTGATAGAAAGCCAAAGGCCTTCTCAAACCGTTTGGCAAACCCACTTAATCTGTTGCATATTACACGCCAAACTAAGATTACTGTAGAGACAGAAAGTAAGACTGTTAAGTTAGCACTTTTAAACATCCGTTCACTTAAAAATAAATCACTTCTAGTCAATGATTTAATAACCACAAACAATCTAGATTTTATGCTTCTAAATGAAACATGGCTTGAAGACAGTTGCAGTTCAACAATCCTGAATGAAACAGCCCCTCCCAACTTTACTTTTATGAGTGTCTGCAGAGCTGTTAGGAGAGGTGGAGGTGAAGCTGCTCTATTTAAAGATGTCTATCAATGCAAGCAAGTGTCATTTGGTGATTACTTGTCTTTTGAATATTTGGGTATTGTGTTAAAAGGTGCTCCTCGCATTCTACTTTTAGTCATTTACAGGCCTCCTAAATACTCTCCAGCCTTTGTGGAGGACTTTACAGAACTGTTATCAGCAACTTCCTCAGAGTTTGACTGTTTTGCTATTACTGGGGACTTTAATATCCACATAGAAAATGCAGAATCCAAAATGGCAAAAGAAATTCTAACAGTTTTGAATACTTTTGATCTGACTCAGCATGTACATAGACCCACACACAATCGTGGACATACACTAGATTTAATTTTCAGTAAGGGTCTAAACATCTCATCCATTGTCATTAAGGATGTAGCTCTATCAGATCATTTCTGTATTTTCTTTGATATATTGATCTCTCCGACTGTTGAAGCTAGATCTATCTCGGTCAAAAAGCGATGCTTAAATGAGAATACTAGTGCTCTGTTTATGAAGGCTATATCTTTAACACCAAGCATATCTGCAGACTCTGTTGATTTTCTTCTTGATTCTTTTAACTCAAAAGTTCAGAATGTTATTGATAACATTGCTCCTGTGAAAGTCAGGAAGAAGAGTGGCAGACAAAAAGCACCGTGGAGAAACTCAACAGCAGTGCAAAATATGAAAAGACAATGCAGAAAAGCTGAGCGCATGTGGCGAAAGACAAATCTTGAAATCCATCTATAAAGATAACCTTCATGCTTTCAATGTGGAACTAGGCAAAGCTAGACAGACCTTCTTCTCAAATATTATAAACTGAAACTTAAACAACACCCGCACTCTTTTTGCTACTGTAGAGAGACTAACAAATCCCCCAAGTCAGATTCCCAGTGAAATGCTCTCAGACAGCAAATGCTGTGAGTTTGCTTCCTTCTTCTCTGAGAAAATAAATAATATCAGAAAGGCGATCAGCACAACCTTGAGCTGCACTGGGGTAAAACAGATCAGACCACAATCTCAGAAAGTAGCTATTATGTCTGTTTTCGAAGCAATTGATGGTAAAATTTTGGAAGAAACAGTACAGCACCTTAAAACATCAACCTGCGCCCTTGACATACTTCCCACATCTTTTTTCAAAAGCGTGTTTAACTGTTTAGAAGCAGATATCCTAGAAGTGGTAAATGCCTCACTTCTTTCTGGGACTTTTCCAAAATCCCTAAAAACTGCAGTTGTTAAGCCCCTTCTGAAAAAGAGCAATCTGGATAACATCATATTGAGCAATTACAGACCAATCTCAAATCTTCCTTTCATAGGCAAGATCATTGAAAAAGTTGTTTTCAATCAGCTGAACAAGTTCTTAAGCTTGAATGGATACTTTGACAACTTTCAATCTGGTTTCCGACCACATCACAGCACAGAGACAGCACTCATAAAGATAATAAATGATATTCGTCTTAACTCAGATTCAGGTAAATTATCAGTGCTGGTTTTACTCGACCTCAGTGCTGCGTTTGACACTACAGATCACAACATTCTCCTTGACAGGCTGGAAAACTGGGTTGGGCTTTCTGAGATGGTTCTTAAATGGTTCAGGTCATACTTAGAAGGGAGAGGTTATTATGTGAGTATCGGTGACCATAAGTCTGAGTGGACATCCATGACATGCGGAGTCCCTCAAGGTTCAATACTCGCACCCCTCCTGTTCAACTTATATATGCTGCCACTGAGCCAAATAATGAGAAAGAACCAAATTGCATATCACAGCTTTGCAGATGACACCCAGATTTACCTCGCGTTATCACCTAATGATCAGGGCTCGACAAATCCACTCGCCCGCTCGCATTTGCGAGTGAAAGCTCGGCTCGGGCGAGTAAAAATTTGATAAAACTCGCCCGACAGGGCGAGTTAGATTCTTCAGATTCCAATACAGTTTTTCTAATCATTCAACTGTTACTACATAGAAAAAACTTCAGGCCGCATAACACTCGTAAAATTTGCCAAACAAAAGCAGAAAATCGACGACGGGCTAGTAGCGATCAGATATACGATTCAGTACTAAAGTTTGAACCACGAATCACGAATGTAGTATTTACTGTAAAACATTTGCTTTATTTACGCAATAAGATAACACTAATACAAAATCCTTTTTCTGCATGTGTAACACTTCCCAGTGGGATTAAAGCATTCACACAGGGGGTTGCACATTTAATGTGTTTATTCTGTAACTTAATGTGTTTATTATGGTTACCATCACTCACGCGTATTCTCGTGCTTGAACTCTCACGAGATTCAGTAATGCATTCAACGTTACACTAGCAAACATACAAATCTCTCATAACTCAGCATTAACCTCTTATACCAGCAACTACACTCTATTCTCCATACACATTCGTATTATCACATAAACTGGTTTTAACATACGTGCAAACTCTTCAAACAATATATAAACCTGCTTCCCGCAACATTTAACAACTCAGGAAATACACACACACATACTCTATATACATTTACACTCTAATCGGACAGCTTTTCCACCAGTTTACCTGTAACACAGAAATAACAGCGTTAGCAGCGGCTCTCGTGTTTACCATCACTCACGCGAATTCTCGTGCTTGAACTCTCACGAGATTCAGCGGGAGTTCAGTTCCCCAACCAACACCGTGCGATTTCACCGCCCCCTACTGGTGTACTCCGGCACTGCAACCCACTCAGTTCACGCTGTATACTTTATCCTACCCATATAATCAGTCTTTTAAACCTTACATTTTACAAGACCCACAGTCATTATACTACACATGTCACTTTGAAATAATGCTAGTTTCTTATTATGCACCAGCGAAATCAAAATTTCTCATCTTAGTACATCGGAAACTTACGCATTCTTTGTCAAATTATAATACCACTTGCTGAATCTACAATTCATAAATTGCGATGGCCCAGCACTTAAGGACTTTCGGCCATGTCGATGTATCCAAAAATGGTTGGACAGTGCCAAGGGCACAAGACACACATCAGGGCACAAGCTTCCAGTACCACGAGCTAAGAAACCTCAGAATGTGGACTTGTCTTCTGATTCACTATCAGATTAATTACATTGTTTCTGGGTTCTTGTTGCATTCAACCAATAAATATTTGGTTTTGCAGTATATCATGTGTTTTTTACTTTATTAACTATTTTTGTCTGTTAAAATGCAGGGCGAGTACTTTATGTGAAGGGCGAGTAAGTTTTTAGGGTCACTAGTCCTGCAGGGCGAGTGACCCTGGAATAATTCATCGAGGCCTGAATGATTACAGCCCCATTGACTCCCTGTGTCAATGCATTGATGAAATTAAAAACTGGATGTGCCTAAACTTCCTTCAGTTAAACAAAGACAAAACTGAAGTCATTGCATTTGGAAACAAAGATGAAGTTCTCAAAGTGAACGCATACCTTCACTCTAGTTGTCAAACAACTAAAAATCAGGTCAGGAATCTTGGTGTGATTTTGGAGTCAGACCTGAGTTTCAGTAGCCATGTAAAAACAATAACTAAATCAGCATATTATCATCTCAAAAATATTGCAAGAATTAGATGCTTTGTCTCCAATCAAGACTTAGAGAAACTTGTTCATGCTTTCATCACCAGCAGGGTGGATTATTGTAATGGGCTCCTCACCGGCCTTCCCAAAAAGACCATAAGACAGCTGCAGCTCGTACAGAACGCTGCTGCCAGGATTCTGAGCAGAACCAGAAAATATGAACACATCACACCAGTCCTTAGGTCCTTGCACTGGCTTCCAGTTACATTTAGAATTAATTTTAAAGTACTGTTACTTGTTTATAAATCACTCAATGGCCTAGGACCTCAATACATTGCAGATATGCTCATAGAATATAAACCTAACAGATCACTAAGATCATCAGGATCAAGTCACTTAGTAATACCCAGGGTTCACTCAAAGCAAGGAGAGTCTGTTTTTAGCTGTTACGCCAGCCGCAGCTGGAACCAGCTTCCAGAAGAGATCAGGTGTGCTCCAACAGTAGCCACATTCAAATCAAGACTCAAAACACATCTTTTTACCTATGCATTTGCAGATTGAGCACTGTGCTATGTCCGAACTGTTTGCATTTTATTTTATACTTATCTTTTTATTCTTTTAATCATTTTTAATGTTTTATTTTTTATCATTCTTCTTTATGTAAAGCACTTTGAATTACCATTGTGTATGAAATGTGCTATACAAATAAACTTGCCTTGCCTAATGAGACTCACGTGTGTTCACAGTCCAACGCATCCAATGACGTTCTTAAAGGGCCATACACTTTTAGAGAACAGCAGACTATAACAGTTATAACTCTGTACAGATCATATACATAAGTGATTTACAGCGGTTTTACCTCGTGTTGTTGCATTAATTGTGATCGCTATTGTTCACGTTGTAACATCGTTACAAATGTTGAAGGAACTAGTTAATCTGATGTGTTCAATAAGTGTTAGTTTAATAGTCTTGTTACTTTAAGAGGGCGGGGTTTGAGGGGGGCGAGAGAGAATGTTGAGTTGTGAGGGATGAGAGAGAGAGAGAGCTCGCAAGCAGAGAGATAGTTTTGATTCTTCTGTTATGTACAGCGTGGGATGCGGTCAGAACAGCAATCCGATAGTTCTCAATAAAATCTCTGAATGAGAAGGAACCTGTCTGGTTATTAAAAGCAATGCTACAATGTGGTGAAATATATAAGCAGTAACACCCCCCCCCCCCCCCCCCCCCCCTCCTCTCGTCTCGATCAGGCCAGTGACAGGTAACGTGCACGTTACAGTAAATTGTCAAGAATTTTTAGAGTTTAATTGTCAATTATTCATTAGTATTTATATGAGATCTTAATGGTTATAATTTTAAATGCAATTAATAGGGTAAAACCAAAAAAATATTTAAAATGGGCATTTATGGTCGTGTGGAACGAATCGATTGATTTTTTGTGCATTCTTATGGGGAAAATTGTTTTGGTGTACGAGCATTTTGGCTTACGAGCTCTTGGAACGAATTAAACTCGTAAACTGAGGTATTACTGTACCTTCAAAATATTTTTTAACACCAGCGTGACTGCAACTATCTTGACAGACAACCATCCTCAAAAAAACGAATATGAATGTGCATTTTTTTTTTAGGATTGGTTGAGGCTCTCGTTGAACAGTATTACGAACAGCTCTGCTTTGTTTATGGTCTTCACCAGTTTTCTTCTTAAAATATGGTGCAATACCAAATTTGATCATGTAAGCAGACTTATCCTTGCCTAAAGCGAAGGATCTCGCTGTCGGAGTCCGGAAACATATTTCTAAACAGCTCTCCAATGCCATCGTTGCAATTGAAAGAGTGGCGTTTAGTTGCTCGGTCTAAACACTAGAGATGTGCGTTTCGGCTAATTTGTTAGGCGTTTAAACAAAAGTTTTGAAACAGATTATAAACGAATAGTCTAAAAGTAAGAAAACCTCAGAAGACAGTGAAAAACACATTTAAATGCATCAATAATACATTTAAAATATTGAATCAATAAATCAAGATAAATAATAATGAATGTAGCTGAAATAAGGTCAGTATTACTCGACATGCTTTCCTTCTGGAGTCTCAAAACTGCTGCTTTATGCAGCTGTGTGTGTGTGTGTGTGTGTGTGTGTGTGAGAGAGAGAGTGTGAGTGTGTGTGTGTTTCCATGGTGATACCCGACACAATGAGTTCAATAAACAGGTAAATAAAATTGTCAGCTCGTCTCTCCTAACATCTCGTGTCTGTGATTAATATTGTTTCGCTCGGCTCCAGTGGGATTATTATACGCCAGTTTCTCATGACAGTTGTTATACAACACTATTCCGTCTCCTACTTTAAAATACTCTCACACATCGCTCATATTTTGCTGGTCATCCTTTAAACATACAAAGATTTACATGAAAATTCTTTGATCGTACAAACACACTCTAATCACGGCAGTGTGATCGCACAAAGGTTTACATGAAAATTAAAACGTCATTTGAACTATAAAGTCTTGTGGGGGGTTTCTTGTGTAGTCGACTAGTGTTTTGTGTGTCGGCGAGCCGTTTATTACTTTTTAATGGCCTTAATTTTGGATAATTTAATTTACTACCTTTTACAACCCCACGGACCCCTGACTTCAGTCAGAGCGCTAACAGTGAGATTAAGCTGTCCATGTATGCATCACAGTTTAATATGAACATGATTACGACTATGAGAGTAAAGTTTCATCTCAATATTTCCAAAACCCATTATGAGGGTGGATGTAAAAAAGAGATGATGCTGCAATCTGAGTAAATGAAGGTGTTTCTGATCTTGGCTGCAGGTAAAGCTCTTATAGGATCCTCCAAAACCACATTCGGAGTCGTCAACACTCACCATATCCTGCAGCGGCTTCATCACTCCCCACACCTTCTCCTCCGTCACGTGGATCCCCAGCTCCTCACGAGCTTCCCTGAGAGCCGTATCCACCACTGATCCGTCAGACGGGTCCTTCTTGCCCCCTGCAAAACTGAAGAAGGGAAGACAACGCATTTAACCCGAGCGTCAGATCTCAGATCAGACCCGAGCTTGAGTGCCCCCCACCTGACGTCCCCTTTGTGCCGGCCCTTGAGCTGTGCCGACCGCAGCGTGAAGAGGAGCGCGGGATCCCCGCTCACGGCACACAGACACACCAGCACGGCCGCCCAGCTCCCCCCCCGCTGCCCGTACAGAGCGCCGTTGGCCTGCAGGGAGCGTCTGCAGCGCGCCTCGTTTCCTGCAGACAGACACTCGTCCGTCACGCTCCGCCGATGCAGCCCACGGGTCTGAACCGAGGACCGGCTCGCGCTCTTACAGCGGCCCGACCCGACGCCAGCCAGCCAGCGGAAGCAGCACGTCTGTCTCTTCACACCGCTTCCAGGCGAACGCTCCCATTCCTGCCCTCGGCTGCGGGCCGGAAGCTCAGACCCGTGGAGGAACAGGGAGAGAGTGTGAGGTGTGTGTGTCCAGGTAACACCGCTAACAGTCGTGTGTGTTAATGGAAGACGAGTGCGGATGCACACGTGTGTCGCGTGTTCGGACGCATCATCTCCTCGCAGGACACCTGAAGACCGGCCGAGCGTCGCTGGAGATCTGAGAAACCCCAGCTGATTCACACAGGCCTTCATGTGTGCCGTCCTCAACATCCTGGACACACACACACACATCAACAGCTAAACAACAACCACATCTGAGCGTGAAAGGATGGAGAGATGATGACATAATTCACATTCATGCATTTATCAGACGCTTTTATCATTATATATCATCATCATTTATCAGCTGCTTTTATCATTGCATTCAAGAAACACATTGACATTCTAATCAGTTCTTGCTTTCCCTGGGACTCGAACCCATGACCTTGATGTTGCAAGCGCTGCTCTCTACTCTTTCAGATACAGGAAGGCTATAATGGCACTGCTGTAGATCTGATTAAAGCTGAATTGAGCTCATATTATAATAACTGGTGAACTGTATATCGTTATTGACCTGCACTGAATTACGACACTACTGTCTTTAAAGCAGAATCTGAAATGGTCTCATATTTGATGAGGTTTTCATCATTTATTCTGTTTATTGTTTGTGAATCTGTATAAAAAAGCCAAATGATGTGAAACTATGGGATGTTTTCCTGCATCTGTTAGGAATGATGTGGATTGTGTTCAGAAACTTCTTTACACTCATCAAGCTTTTAATTCAGAATGTATTACTGTGTATTTTTATATGTATTTTGCTATTTTGTTCTGTACATGTTGTTGCACTTTGAGTTAGAGAGATGCGCACTATAAATAAAATGTATTATTAGGTACTG
Source organism: Rhodeus uyekii (assembly GCA_037043235.1). Taxonomy (NCBI): domain Eukaryota; kingdom Metazoa; phylum Chordata; class Actinopteri; order Cypriniformes; family Acheilognathidae; genus Rhodeus; species Rhodeus uyekii. The sequence continues at coordinate 79,040 of JAWRVZ010000522.1, forward strand.
TATGACATATAATATTCTTTCGAAACAAATAAATGTGACATGCATGACTTTAAAATGTCTTTATGTTGTTTTATCCCTGTTTAAACACACGCGCCTCATTAATTAATCTCGCCGACATGAGCAAACGCCTATTTTAAGCGAAATAAAACATCACAAAACTTTTAGCAATTGTAGTTTGTCGCTCACCTTAAAATAACCCGAATTCGGCACTGTGACGTCACCGGATGTTGTGAAAGATGCGACTTCTTCTTCGCGTATGTTTGAGTGTTAAACTGGAGCGTTGCGCCACCCACCGGAGACTTACACACACATTGAAATAACTTCAATGGTACACAGAACACAAGACTGTGCTCTTAAAGCTTGTTCTTTTTAAACAGCGTTTGGCGTGCCTAGATCACGAGTCTCCGCGTGGAGTCTCAAGTCGTAATTTGACTGGTTCATTAAAAAATAAAACGAACTCAAAGAACGATTCAATTCAATCAGAGACGAGTCTTGATTTTCATTCGGTTCATTGATTCATTAAAAAGAACCGAACTCAAAGAATGATAAAATTCCCTCAGCAAGCGTCCGCGTCGAGTTCGGCTCATTGACGCATTAAACAGGCAGAATGCCCAAGCACAAAAACTAAATAAGTACATCACATCATAACATAGAAAGGAATTTGTAAATCGTTTAAAACACACCTTTTTCATCTTTTTAATCTGTTACAGACCATTTTCATTATCAGATAATAGTTTATTCTGATACAGCTGCTCTTATAAATCAGTTAAAATTAGATGGTTAGAATGTAGAAAATAAACGTGATCAAAGACTACGAGAGCAGAGGCGATCAAAACAGCTTGAGTAAAAAAAATAGCTGATATTTTTATTTATGTTGTACCTAGGGATGTACCGGATATCCGGTTTCGGTTCCGGTTAGCCGGATATCCGGCGTTTTTTTTCTATCCGGCTCCGGTCGAAATGGTACCAGGTACCGGATATTGCACCGGATATTAGTTTAATTTAGTTCAGCCGCCATTTTAAATGTTGGCTACAAACAAAAGCAACAATGTCGTCGCGTAAATTTAGCGTCGTTTGGGATTATTTTCAGCTAGAGGGATCATTACTGAACATCGATCAATGCTAAACTGATTAAATCATAAGTAGGGACTGGAATTTGGGGAAACCCAACAAAATATCTTGTATAATTATTTTTTTGGGAGCTGAATTTGTATTTATTTTTTTTATATTCATTATTAAAGAAAAAGTCAACTAAGACTAAGAACTACTTTGTCATGTACACCAAGTATTTTTTACCTCTGCTAGCTGTCGGGCTATGTAGTGTGTCAAAAACAACAACAAATACAGGGCATAACACATTTTTATTTACACTATAGTCTAAACCAGAGGTTGGCAACCTTAAATGTTGAAAGAGCCATATTTAAAAACCAAAAAAAATTTAAAATATGTCTGGAGCCGCAATCTAAGGTTTATATATGAAGCGATCTACAACTTATTTTCAGAAGGTCGTACCTGTGCATTTACTTTTAATAAATCCTAGAAAACCTGTATAAAGTATAGTTTGGTCTTAAATCACTCGACTGGGACACGTGAAATTACAATAAAACAATATTAATACAATTTAATCGACAGAAAACCATAATATGCAATGTGACTGAATCATATATTTGCCTCAGCTCTAGATTGACAATCACAGGCGTCCAATCACAACTGACCTCTGGAAAAAAGGAAACTAACCAATGACGTTTGATGTTACTATTACAAGAGCAAGCCCCGCCCCACGACTGACAAAAATATAAATGCTTGCGCGAGCAAAAACAGCAGTCGAGAGCGGGTGAATGTTCACGCGTGCGCGAGTGATTAAAATGAACTCGCGGGTACCCGTATTTACGCGTGTAGCTCTGTTTTCCGCTCGCGGATGTAATTTACGCGCGCACAAACATACGTTTTACAAACATACCGCTCGTATATTAAAGGCACGGATTTACCGCCATATAGGCGGAGCGACAGCAGACCGAGCGCGGATAGCGGGACCGCTGCTTCAAGTTACGTGCTCGGGATGAAAGAGCCGCAGCACAGGGGTGAAAGAGCCGCGGGTTGCCGACCCCTGGTCTAAACTGTAAACACACAAAAAATTGGCTGTGGTTCAACAAGTATCCATATATCCGCTGATATCCGGTTCCGGTTCCGGTTCCTGCCGGATAGTTTATTTACGTAAAATGTCGAAGCTTACCTTTTTAGTGAGGCTATCGCTGAAAGTGGTGACAGAGGAGGAGGAGGAAAAACGGCAGATAACGTACGTACACTTAACTTTACGAAAACACATAATAAATGTAAAGTTTGGGGTGCGAGTGGCTGAGCTAAAGCACGCCAGCACGTACGTATAGAAGATGCATGATGGGAGGGATGCTGTCCAATCAGAGAGAAGGATCTCATGGCTTGGCTAGCATCAGGAACCAATGGGAGAGCAGGAGGATGGTGGCGAGTCTACTATAACTAAGATGGCGGCGTGCGGCGCGAGTTTCAGAATTGTTATGGGGCGAATCTCGGACTTTCAGAAACCTTTCGTATCTTAAACTTTTCGTATGTAGGGCAGTAAAAATTTTCGTCTTTGCTTTCGTAACTTGGATTTTTCATAAGTTTAGCCTTTCGTATCTTGAGGTACTACTGTACACAGGTTAAACAATAAAAACTTGACTAAAAAGATGTGTTTTGAGACACTGCTTAAAACAATCCAGAGAGTTTGTATTTCTGACAGGGGCAGGTAGTGAATTCCACAACTTTGGTGCGTTGTAGGAAAAGGCCCTCTCTTCCATAGATTTTAATTTACAGCGAGGCTGATACAGAGTGAGAGAGCCAGCGGAGCGGAGGGAACGAGAAGGAACAGATGGAGTAACCAAGTCACAGATGTAAGCAGGAGCAAACCCATGCACTGCCTTGTAAGTCAGAATCAGAATTTTAAAATCAGGCCTAGACAGAAGTGGTCTGATTCGAGCAATGTTTCGAATAATAATAATAATTTAATGTTTTACCAGATTGAACTGATGATGAAATCACTCAATCCTTGCTTCATCTTTTCTCAGATTTGTCAGATTATCACATCTGTAAATTCAATCCTGTTCAGCAGGATTATTATATATTATTATAATAAAGAGTTTATTTAAAGTAAATAGATCAGATTAGAATAATTGTGCTCATACTTTCACTGATAAAGAGTTTACAGTTTAAGATCAGATGATCTGGTTTATATATTTTACATTTATTAATAAACTCACTATCAATTTTACAACAATTACATTTTTAATTGAATGATCAATACCAATTTTGATAATAATAATAATAAAAATGACTGTGATTTCCATCAACACAGTTTCATTGATGATCCAGAATAAACAGCAAACCCAGGATAGAGTGGGTGAGTGAATGTGGTCTGGACTGTGTGGATGAGACTCATTGTGTGAGAGACGCTGTAGAAGGACAGAGTTCCTGCACTGGGATCCACATACACTCCTATTCTACCACTGATGGGCTTTACTGGGAGTTCAAACATTATGTTATAGTGCATGAATGAGTAACCGGAGGAAGAACAGATCAAACTCCAGGACTGATTATTAAATCCAAACACACACTTATTACTCGATCCCTTCCTCCTGATGCTCTTATATGACACTGATATAGACACATTATTCCCACTCCACTCAATCTCCCAGTAACAGCGTTCGCTCACACTCTCTCTGCACAACACCTGAAACTCATCATAAAATCTGTCTGGATGATCAGGATATGGATGAACTGTGCCAGTGTATGTAATCACACTGTTATTCTCAGACAGACGGAGGCGTTTATTCACTGTGTTCAGATCCAGAGTGAACTGACGGGAATCTGATGGAGAAACACACAGAATCAGGAATTATGAATCTGATCTTGTAATGCAGATCAACTCTTCATGATCAGTTTACACTAAAAAAAAAACATGATGAAAAACTGTATTCAAGATTTATACATTTCAGTTAATAGAATAAAATGATTGATTAATCTACATATTTCATGAATTAAAATTTTTATAAATACTAAATTAAACATTTTGTATTAATCTTAAACATAAATTTAAACTTTTTGTTTTGTTACTATGAATCACAAACTTTTTGTATAAAAATTATAAATATTTAATGTTAATCAAACTAAATGGAACAGAGAATTGTGGTTGATTTACATCATTATTTTGATCTTCAAGCAGCTTTTGGATAATTAATCATAATTGCATTGACCATAACTTTGGACTTTCATCACTGGCAGCTGCCAAGCAACTCCCTAGCAACCAAACAGAGTACCCTAGCAACCGTTTAGCCAGGCCTATATCTCTGTATCAGAGCGTCGTAGAGATATGGGGATTAACTTGTTTATTAATGTGGAATAATGTTAATTAATTAACTAAATGTTAAAATTAAATGTTAATTAATACTAAATAATGCTAATCAACATGCTAATTAACGTGGAATAATGCTAGCGACATTTTAATTAATGCTATATCATGCTATCGACATGTTAATTAATGTGGAATAATGATAGTGACATGTTAATTAATATAGAATAATGCTAGCAATATGTTAATTAATGTAGATTAATGTCAAACTTCTTTTGTAGTAATTACAAGTCTAGTAAATCTTTAGCATATATGCGCTTTAAACACACAAACGTTCCCCAGAACACCTCAATACTGAAGATATTGCTTCCAGATGTTTCCCAGATGTTCTCCAAACGCCCCGTTGAGAAACGCTAATTCACAGGATCAACTCTGAAACTCTTCTGTCGTGTTTTCTGTCTCCTTCACCAGGAAGAACATGAAGACACTCAGAAAGTTTTTCTGCTTGTTTTCTGAGTGACTTACATTGTAGGAAGTCGTTCCTGGTCTTGGGAACAATGTTGAAGAGAGTGGCTGTGGAAATCAACAGACAGGAAGAGTGTGATTATCATGTGGAGAGAAAACGATCCCTGCATCCGTTCCTAAGACATTTCAAACATGATCTTCTACATGATATGAGCTGATGGAGGATCAGTTCTGAGAGCAGATGAATCTGCAGGACTTTACCTCTGTCTGAGATCTTCTGCAGCTCCTCTTTCAGGAAATCCTCCAGTTTGACTCTCAGCTGACGGACAGATTCTCTCACACCATCAAAAGAGGAGAGAGAACTGAAGGGATTGTCATTGACGTTGGTAGATTCAGGAGGAGCTGAGAGAGACTGGAAACTCTAGAGGAAACAGAAATAAAAGCTCATCACCTCACACTTCAGCCAATTACCTGGACTACTGTCAGATTTGAGCGCCTCTTGTTGATCTTTAGTAACTCTAGTAACTACTGTCTGTCAGGGTTCTGTCACTTCAGTTTGGGTTTCTGGTGTGTTTGGTTGACAGAGCTCTGACACTGCCCCTTTGTTGTGTCTTGTGATTGTGAAACCCCACCCATCTTGTTCCCTTGTTTCCTGATCCCAGCTGTTTCTACTCATTACCTTTCCTCATGCGTTCCCTATTTAATCCTGGTGTGTTTGCTGTCCTGGGTTGTGTCGTTGTCATTTTATGTCTGTTCCTGTGTTGGTTGTTCCCTGTTCCAGATCTCCTCGTTCCATCCGGTTTGTTTGTCTTACGTTTAGTATTATGATCATGTTTACGTTATGTTTTCCCCCTCGTGGGTTCTTTTCTTTTGTGTGTTTTGATTTATGTTTATCTGTAACACAAGGGACTCACAGGCAGAGATCCAATTACTTGTCTTTGCAAATTCCAATTGCTCTACGAGTGGTTGTAGAGGCAGATGGTCAGGACAAACAGAGAGCATACGTGAACGATAATCCAGGCAAGAGTCAGAAAGGCAGGCAGACAGACAAAATTAGGGACGATAATCCAGGCGGGGAAGTCAAGATAGGCAGATAACATTCACGAGTGATAATCCCAGCCCAGGTCGGGGCAGGCAGAACAGAATCAAATACGGGTAACAGGCAGTATCAGTAACAGGTTAAACAAGACAGGATAATAACGCTCAGAATGATAACCGTAGTAAATCAAGACCTCGCAATGTGTGTGCATGCATGTGAGTCTTTTATAGTTCATGTAATGGTGTCCAGCTGGTGCAGTAATCAGTCCAATGAACTGCATGATGGGAAATGTAGTGTGTGTGCGTCAGTATATATGTGAGCTCCCTCCGGTGGCCATAGAGGGGAGCGCGGAGCTCGTATTCGGAACTGAGCCGATTTGGGACCGAGGTGACAACGTAGGGATTGAAGAGCCCACTGAAGTAGAAGGGGTGGAGGTACAGAGTGTAGCGGGAGTGCTGTAAGTCCGTGGTGGAGGTGAAGTGATGACTGACCTAGAGTGACTGGAGCCGTTGGGACGAGGGAACCCGGTGGAGCTACCAGGTTGAGGGTCACGAGTGAAGCCGAGGACGGGAGGAGCCAGGGTGAAGCCGACAAGTCGACGGGCCAAGGTTGAGAGAAGGGATCGGAGGCTGGACGTGAAGTCAAGGATTCCCCGACTGCCGACGAGGCTGGAGGCGGTAGGGCCTGCGGCGTTACTTCCCAGCAGGATACATGCAATGGCAGCGCAGGACTGACGATCCAGCTGAGACAGGGCTGGAGGACTGGCAGACAAAGACAGGGATGTAGATGATAAAGGGTGGGATAGGGTGGGAAGCGGTACCTCAGGTGCAGGCTGACGGGTCGTTGCAGGCTCTGGAATGGCAGCCCTGTGGAGCCTCCAGACTCACACAGCTGCCGCGGCAAAAAACAAAGTCACCACCCTCTTGGCCATGGCTGAGGTGATTTGCGCTGACTGGGTCGCGGGGTTCGGGAGCGCTGGTTCGGGAGCGCTGGTTCGGTCGTGGCGCTTGGGAGCGTGGAGTCAGTCTGGGACGGCGGCCTCCTGGCTGGAAATGGGCTCTGAGACGGCGGCCTCCTGGCCATGACTATAACTGATGAAGGATTGGAATACTGAAGGACTATTGGAGAGTCCAAAGGGCATCACAATATATTCATAGTGCCCATTGCTTGTGGAGAAGGCTGTCCCCTGAAGGGGAACTCGAGCTGCGTCAAAAGCGCTAGGGGAATACCTTAACGTCAGTCACGTGAAGATGTGTACAACCAATGAGAGAATTACGCGTGTGAATGCGAGTCGCGGGTCAGTGACGTCATGAACAGAGCATAAAAGCGTACCGGAACCAGGAAGTGACAGCTTTGACTGTCTTCAGCGTGCGTGTGTCTGAGAGATTGTGCTTGCGAGTTACAAACCACTTTCTAGTTGACTGATTACGTGTGTTTGTTCAATGGCTGAGCAGACATTTATCCCGTGTGTCTTTCCTTGCACTCGTTTCATAACGGATAAGGATACGCACAGGCAGTGCGTTGTCTGCCTGGGAGTGGAGCACGCTCGAGGGCGCTGGCTGTGAGAACTGTGAGAAGTTCTCGCTGCGTACTCTCCGCTCTCGTCTGGCGGTGTTTGCAGATGCTAACCAGACTCACATTTCTCAGGGTTCTGGACCTGCTGCAGCTAAGGCTCAGCGGCATTCTCAATCCTGGGGATCACAAATGGATCTCACGAAAGGTTGCGAGGCGGGTGCGCCTGTTTCGCAGCCTGGCTGTGTTGATCCTAGTTCCACGCGCTCCAGGTGCGGTTTCTCCCGGTCTTGCTGGGACTTCGGTGCTATCACTATCCTGCTCTGAGGATGAGGATGTGATTAGCATCGATCCGGTTGAGGAGGTCTCGCCAGCCTCTTCACCGGCGTATGAGGAATTGATCGAGGTTGTGACGCGAGCAGTCTCCCGTCTAGAGATTGATTGGCCGGCGGAGACCAGGAGCGCTCGTCCAAGGAAAAGCAAGTTGGATGAGCGTTACTTGCCAGCTCGCGTCGTTCCCCAGCGCCGGGCACTGCCTTTCTTTCAGGATCTCCACACCGAGGTGTCGAGATCATGGAAAAGGCCAGCCTCCGATAGGGTGCATACATCGTGCAGTGAGATGTATGCTACCCTTACCGGGGCTCAACCCTATGGTTATGGAGGGATGCCGAAGGTAGACGAGGCTCTTGCGGGATACCTCGTGCCCCAATCGGCATCTACTCTCAAAGCCCCGGCGCTCCCCACCAAACCAATGCGGGTCACATCATCTATGGTGGGGAAAGCCTTTAGTCAGGCCTACCAAGCAGATTTGCTGGGCGATCTCGATCAGGGCGGTGGCATTGGCCCGGAGGCAGTGGCAGAGCTGCGCCGGGCCATGGATCTGTCTCTCCGAGCCACTAGGGAAACGGCCTACTCTGTCATCCGCTCCATGGCAGCTCTGGTGGCTACGGAGAGGCATTTATGGCTCAACCTTTCAGCCATAAAGGACAAAGACAAGTTTGTTTTGCTGGATGCCCCTCTGTCCCCTTTGGGCTTGTTCGGCAACGCCGTAAAAAGTGTCCTCGACAAGTTTCAGGAGGCTGCACGACAACAGGTGGCGTTCAGCAAAGTCCTTCCCCGCCGCCCTTCACGTGAGCCCGACAGCCAACAGGCTCACAAATCCTCATACCAGGGCCTCACAGAAGGAGAGTGTTGCGGGACGGTACTCTCAGGCCCAGCCTTCTGGCAAAAAGACGGATCTGAGGACCATCTTAAACGCCAAGAAGGCTGCCAACAAGCGTTCCTGACGCCAGAGGCAAGCCGATCAAGGTGGCTCTCTCCGTGTCCGGTTCCTGAGGGAGCCCGCCACGGGTAATCTGCACCCTCAAAGGAGGGTCCTAGAGCATTCCACCAGTGCGGTGTCCGGAAACCCCGGCCCTGTGGTGTCACTGCTCGTATCACAGACAGACGGTCCGGGTTCTACGGCCGGTACTTCATAGTTCCGAAGAAGGATGGAGGGTTGCGGCCCATTCTGGATTTGCGTCGTCTAAATCTTGCGTCTAAATTTCAAAATGTTGACGCTCAGGCAGATTGTGACGCATATCAGGTCCGAGGACTGGTTCATCACAATCGACCTAAAAGACGCATATTTCCACATCTCCATCGTTCCTCAGCACAGGAAGTTCCTTCGGGGGGAAGGCGTACCAGTATCGCGTACTTCCGTTCGGCCTATCACTCTCGCCCCGCACGTTCACAAAAGTTGTGGACGCTGCGCTTGCTCCGCTGCGATCCCAGGGCATTCGTGTCCTCAATTATATCGACGACTGGCTAGTGTTAGCCCAGTCGTCCCAGTTAGCAGCACGTCATCGAGATGTCGTGCTCGCTCACATGAAGGAGCTGGGGTTAAGGTTGAGCACCAAGAAGAGTGTGTTTTCTCCTGCTCAGAGAACCACCTTCTTGGGAGTCATTTGGGACTCGGAGGCAATGTTTGCTCGGCTATCCCCCGGGCGCATTCATTCCATTTGTTCAACCGTCAAGAGTATCAAACTAGGCCAGCTACTCACTGTCAAACACTTTCAGAGGGTGTTGGGGCTCATGGCAGTGGCGTCCAGCGTTATTCCGCTCGGCCTGCTGCACATGAGACCCCTGCAGTGGTGGCTCAGGACCAAAGGGTTTTCCCCGAGGGGCAACCCGCTTCGCACAATCAAGGTCACGAGGCGATGCCTACGTACCTTGACTCTGTGGAAGAATTCCCGGTTCCTGTCACAAGGCCCTGTGTTGGGGACTCTGTCCCGATGGGTGACTCGGTCAACAGATGCTTCCCTCACGGGTTGGGGTGCGGTTCTGAGGGATCGCTCCTCACAAGGTCTGTGGAGCTCGCGGCACCTGTCCTGGCACATAAACCTGCTGGAGTTAATGGCAGTCCGCAGAGCACTACTAGCGTTCCTCCCGGACCTACGTGGCCATCACGTCACTGTGTTTACAGACAGTACGACGGTGGTTGCGTATATCAATCACCAGGGAGGTCTGCGTTCTCGTCCCATGTACAAATTGGTGAGACAAATCCTCCTCTGGACTCAGGGCAAGATGCTCTCTCTCAGGGCAGCCCACATCCCTGGAGTCCAGAACATAGGAGCAGACTTCCTCTGGGTGGGGCGTCCTTGGGCAGGGACCCCCTAGTCTCTCGTTTCCTTCATGGCACTATAAGGCTGAGACCTGTGGCACAGAGCAGGGTTCCTGCCTGGGACTTGTCTGTGGTACTCCAAGGCTTGTCCCAGGCACCTTTTGAACCAATAGAGGAGCTTCCTATTAAACTCCTCTCCCTAAAGACCCTTCTTTTGCTGGCTATCACCTCGCTTAAGAGGGTTGGGGATCTTCAAGCTCTCTCGGTGGTTCCTACATGCCTCGAGTTCGCGCCTGGGATGACGAAAGTTTTTCTCCACCCGAGGCCAGGCTATGTCCCCAAGGTTCTCACGAATGTGGCTCGGTCTGGCAGGCTGGCGTTGCTGAGGTGATGTTGGTATAGCGTTCCCCTAGCGCTTTTGACGCAGCTCGAGTTCCCATGAAAGGGAACGTCTCGGGTTACGTATGTAACCCTGATTCCCTGAAGGGGAACGAGACGCTGCGTCTCTGCCTCCAGGCCCGCTTCAGACACTCTTTTGCTGTCACTTTCGGGTTCCGGTACGCTTTTATGCTCTGTTCATGACGTCACTGACCCGCGACTTGCATTCACACGCGTAATTCTCTCATTGGTTGTACACATCTTCACGTGACTGACGTCAAATTATTCCCCTAGCGCTTTTGACGCAGCATCTCGTTCCCCTTCAGGGAATCAGGGTTACATACGTAACCCGAGACGTTTTCCATTCGTCCCCTTCTCGAATAAGGATCAGGTTGTAGGCGGAGCGCAGATCCAGCTTGGTGAAAAGCTTGGCAGTTCTTAGCTGTTCTAATGCCGCAGGGACCAGGGCTAAGGGATACCTGAATTTTACTGTTATTTCAATTTATGGATGAAGCCCCCCCGTACTTTTTACCCACAAAGAAGAAGCCTGCTACTGCGGGTGAGGTAGATGGTCGATTAAACCCCTTATCCAGTTCCTCGTTGAAGTAGGTTTTCTTGGCTTGATCCTCAGGTTCAGAGAAACAGGCAGCAAACGATCAAACAAGAGGCAGGCGGCACAGAGTCGAGAACAATGAACTAGACAGAGTCAGAACACAGGCAAGATATCACAGAAAAATAATGCTCAGAAATGTAGCCGGGGAAACAATTCATTGCAGTTGCAAACAATTCACAAGCAGTTCATTGCAAACAAAACTTTGCAATGAACTGCTGAGTTTCCAGGGTTTAAATAGTCTGTGGAAAATGTGTAACAGGTGTGTGGTGATCAGTCCTGGCTAGTGGGTGCATGGTACTTGTAGTCCTACTGAACTAGTACTCCGTGGCCACTGGCGGGAACCTCGCCAGCATTTGTGACAGCGACTGACATGTAACGCGTCTTATTCATATGCAGTTAAATAATATAATATTCGCTAATGTCATGAGCATGTGAAATCACGTTTATTTGCATTAAAGCCCTTTTTCTTGGCAAAAACTGTTTCCAAACTAGTTTTCGTGATATTTGAAGTTTCTACAAAATGTATTGACTAAATTTAAATAGGAAAATATTGTGTCAATTGATAATCTGCATTTCTATATAAAAAAAAAACAACTTTTACATATTACTAACCTTTACTATACTAACCATTTTAAATAGACTAACCCTTTTTTCACACACATACAAAATATCCCTGGATTGAAATCTGGCTATTGATAGTTCCCACAAGCCTCGGCAGGTGCCCGTGACGCCATCTTGATAGGCAGTAAGCGCGAAGTTTAAAGCAGCTGCTGCTGGTAACGCTAAAGGAAATCGTTCTGCGGACAAAAGACTAAACATTTTTTCATTACAAGGAAAATGGCATCCAAACCACCACTAAAGGAGAAATACAGGGATGGATTAGATGAGCAGACAAGGCTTAGATACGACCAGAAGATCGCGTGTATTGGAATCGATCCATATGAAGTGTCGAGCAAGGAGATGTCTAGCGACGTAGATTTGCTCCCGGCAATTTCGTACTATGACATTGTAAACGATTTGATACATACAAAAAGTGCTTACTCATCAGAAGAACTTAGAAGCTTGAAAGCAATGGAATCGTACAATCAATGCTTCACTGGAAGGGGAAAAGATGTTTTGTCGATGACAGTCAACAACAAAGTACTAGTGACAGCCTGAGTAAGTAAACCAGTGTTAATATTAGGGATGTGCTTTTCGACTAATTTGTTAGTCATTTAAACGAAAATTTTGTAACCGACTAGTCTAAAAGTAATGCCGTTAGAAATAAGGTCACGTTTCTGCGGCGCGCTTTACCTTCTGCAGCTGTATGTAGCGAGAGACGTGTGTGTCGGTTTCCATGGTGAAACCCGTGACAATGAGTTCAATAAACAGGTAAAGAATAAAGTATATATCTATATATTTATTTAAACTGAACGTGATCACAGTGGCGGACAGTTGTAGTAAATGACGCGATGATTTGGCTGTTTCGGCTCGTCTCTCCAAACATTTCCGTGTCTGTCCAGTGGAACAGTTTATAAAACACTTTTCTGTCTCCTCGTACTTTAAAATACTCCCACACCTCGCTCGTCTTTCAGTGGTCATTATTAAACCCGCCGTGACTGATATAAACAAAACGCATGGGAGATCTGCTGTAAAGATTTAGTTTCTGCTTGTTGTTTCCATGGCGACGCGTCATGCTTGTCACGCAGTTCAGAGAATCGGCTTTACAACACGTAAATTCAGTCACTTCTCTCAAAATGCATGACAGTAAGTGTCCGGTGAAGCGGGAGAAGAATATGAAGTTTATAGTAACCTATGCAATGTGTATCTGATATGAATAGTTTATAATGAACTTGAGACAATCACACCAGGCTTCTGTTTACTTCTGACACCATGATTTAATTAATCTAAGGTGAGACAAAAATCCTTTCCCTAACAGGGATTTGAACCTGAGCTATGCTTCGTTGTCCCTGATCCACGATTAGTACAGCCTTTCACCCAACAAGAAACTACCATTATGCTGCTTCTGCCTATCGAGATGGCGGACGGCTGTAAAGTGCCCGTATGTGTGACGTCATGTGGGAACTATCAATTGGCGTAACATTGCAGGTTTGAGTAGAAAGCAGTTCAAAGGAAATTAGTAAATTGAGCATTATTTATAACTTTTGAACAGTTAGTGTCTCTGAAAATAAGCAGGACTCTTAGCACACGATCGCAAGGTCAGGTTTTAATGTTTAAATACACTGAAGCATCGCTAATATAAAGCCTCACTTCCTGTTTGAGGAATTCACTGTCAAACTCATCAGTGTGTTCATGAAAAATATTATAAAAGGTTTCAGCAGGATTGAGGATTATCGTATTTTGGATTGTAAAAAGAAAAGCAAGGCTTATTCTGCTCTCATGAAATGTTTGTCTGTGAGTCTCTTGCTCAAGTCCACTATGACCCTGTTCTTCTAGATCTCTGTTACCTGCAGGAAATGGATGTGATCCGGTGTGTGTGAAAGCTGCTCCAGCTCAGCATTTCTCCTCCTCAGATCATTGATCTGCTGCTTCAGTCGCTCCAGTCGTTCTTCAGCTCGACTCACTGCAGTCTTTTCCTGATCTCTGATCCGCTGAGTGGCCTCAGAGCGGCTTCTCTCAATGGAGCGGATGAGCTCAGTGAAGATCTTCTCACTGTCCTCCACTGCTGTCTGTGCGGAGATCTGTTAGGACACACATCACAATCACACAGTGGCTTCAGTGGGACTGAAAGAGGAGAATCCTGACTGACACTCTCACACTTCTCTTCTTCTGCAGACTCACCTTATGAGAGTCCACAGCCTCTCTCAGCTGCTGAAGATCTTTCTCTCTCTGCTGGATCCTCTGCTGGAACGACCTCTGCGTCTCCTTCAGCTGGTGCTAAAGGACAAACCAATCACAGGAGAAAGTTGTGATTCCGATTCAGACACACAACAACAGTGACAGAGGGTGAAAACAGACATTATATTATATAAATGTCTGCTAATAGACGTCATAAACAAAATGCTGAACCTGTAAATGAGCACAATGTAACGTCTTTAAGTTCATACCTGTTTCTCTGTCCTCTGAGCTGCTGCTGATACAGTGTCGTGGTTTTTATGTTCATCCATCGTACACAACACACATATACACTTCTGATCAGTGCGGCAGAAAACCTTGAGGAGTTCATTATGTTTGGGGCAGATCATCTCCTGCAGTCGTCCAGTGGCTTCAGTCAGATCGTGTTTCTTTCCTTTAAACCAGCTCTCATGTTGTTCAAGGTGATTCTGACAGTAAGAGTTCAGGCACACCAGACAGGACTTGACGGCTTTGTGTTTTCTTCCAGTACAGACGTCACACTGCACATCTCCAGCTCCAGCGTAACAGTCAGCAGGAAGTTTAGTCTTCTTCAGTTTCTCCACCAGTTCAGCCAGAATGGTGTTTTTGCATAAAGCAGGTCTTGAACTGAAGGTCTGTCTGCACTGAGGGCAGCTGTAGACTCTCTTCTCATCCTCCTGATCCCAGCAGAATTTAATACAGAGCTTACAGTAACTGTGTCCACAGGGAATGGCCACTGGATCCTTCAGGAGATCCAGACACACTGAACACATGAACTCATCCTGAGAAATTCTGGCTTCTGCCATTTTACTGCATGAATATAGAGACACAAACACACAACAGCTCAACTACACTTCAGTTTCTCTTTCCCTGAACTCATGTGATTCCTGCTTCCTGGTTCTGTGTTTGAGTGACGTGTGCAAATGTCTATGAGTTTGTAAAGTTAAAGATAATATATCATAAAACATCCACTAGATGTCAGTACACTCAAAAATACAACTTACAGAGAATCAGGAGTAAAACTACATCCTAATGATCACATCTATGCAGTGCTGTCAGTGGTTTAAACTATAACAAATCCTATTTTTTCTACTTCCTGATCTCGAACAGTGCAGACGTGTTTCATTTGCTCTGCCCTGCTCTGCCCTCGCGCTTCGGTATTTCGTCTATTTGTCTATTTTTTCCCTGACCCGCTGCTTGCTGGATTCCTGATAATACTGCAATGGACCGATGGAACAACTGGCAGGTCCTGTGCCTGGAGACACTGTCCGATGCAGAAGATCTATGCATGATTGGATTACTGATGGCAGGGTTCCTGTTTGGGATTGCCCTGACATATCGAAAGATTGGTAGGACAGCTGTGAGTGACCGACTGAAGGAATTAGATCAGACACACATTGAGGAACTGTACCGCAATTTATGCGAACTGAACCGTAACAACGCAGTCCAAACAGTGAGTCAGATCGGTGAACTTTTAGACGAGGATCGAACGCGAACGCTGAGGACCAGAACTGATTATGATCCGGACAACAGCAAATGGATTAAAAACTGTATTTGCCCCTACTCTCGGTTTGGGAAGCCAGCGGACAGCCTGGTATCTCTCTCTTTCCCTGGGAACTGCCTTATCTCCAAGGACAAACCATAGTAAAAACATCTGATGTTATGGCTTCCATTCCCACGGATCTGTCTGCCTGTTTACCTATTCTCATCTACCCCCTCCCCCACCACACAAAAAATTCCAACATGTAATCACATGTGCTGTGACGTGTCTTGTTATCTTGTTTGTGTTTTGCTGTGTAAGGCTTGCTAAACTGCATTCTTGTATTTCTTGTTTTTCTGGAGAAAAAACGGCGCATGCTCTGCTGCGACGACACGTCTGTGAAAACAAATTTCCCGTTAAGGGAAAATAAAATTCTATCTATCTATTTGTTCATTTCTTGACCAGATTTATGTACAGTATGTCACTGTATGATTGTCCTCAGATGAACATTACCTCTTGAACTGAAAATATCTACATGGAAGACGAAGTCATTGCTTCATACTTACTTCATGGGATCCAGGCAAATTATGTGGCACATATATTGCTTTATTTAGACATTTTAGATGTTCTCTCAAAATATCAAAATGAATGGACAGAAAAAGCTTACAGCTACACTACTTGCTGATCACGGGCACTCCACCCATGTATGTGACAAACATAGTCCATTGAATCATTAAAGAGAACCGAACTCAAAGAATGATTCAATTCACTCAGCGAGTGTCAGCGTTGAGTCTAAAGTCTACAGTTAGTTCATTAATCATTAAAAAAGAACCAAACTCAAGGTACGATTCAATTCATGTAAGTCCATATCGAGTCTCAAGTCTACATTTCCGTTCATTGAATCATTAAAGAGAACCGAACTCAAAGAACGTTTTTTTTATTTTATTTTTATTAAACAGTACAAGACATCAGAGCATTAAATCAATACAGATACATGTAGAATACAAAAAAAAAAAAAGATAAAAAAGATAAATTGCCAGGGAAATAAAGCAACAATGCAATATAGGCTATGTAAACCTTAAGAGGACAAAAAGGATGAATAAAGAGAAACAGTTTTCATAGCTTTGGGATTAATAGAGCATTGGATAGTTTCGATATATCGGTCTAGATCATCTCTGAATAGAGAAAAGAGAGGTTTAGAGCCAGTACATTTTTGTTTATGTATGTGAAATTTAGCCAGTAGGAAACACAGATTAATTATGTAATATTTCCGTATATTCTCTTTAGAGTAGTCAAACAGTCCAAAGATGACATCTTTAAAACAGAAAGAAAAGTCACTTATAAAATATGATTGGATAAACATTAACACACCTGACCAAAATATTTCTGTGTGGGTACATTGCCAAAACAAGTGAATGAAATCTTCCTCAGCAGAGTGACAGAAAGAACAATTCACTTCAATATCTGACTTATATTTATTAAGAAAGGCTTTAGTTGGGTAACATTTGTGAATTAATTTAAATGTTATTTCTTTTACTTTATTAGAACCCAAAGAACGTTTCCATTCACTCAGTAAATGTCCGAGTCGATTTTACATTCGGTTTATTGAATCATTTAAGAGAACCGAAATCAAAGAACGATTCGTTTCACTCAGCGAGTGTCAGCGTTGAGTCTCAAGTCTGTATTCGGTTCATTTAATCATTAAAGGAGAATCGAACTCAAAGAACGATTCATTTCAATCATTAATTGTCCGAGTCGAGTTTAAGTCCTTTGAATCATTAAAGAGAATCGACTCAAAGAATGATTCAATTCAATCAGCGAGTGTCAGAGACTTTACAACTATCCGGAGATTCGCGCAAGATGGCGACGGAGTAACGTGCATGTGCCGAAGCTCTGCATTCAACTTTAGTTAACAGAAGATTTAATATGTAAAAGGACACAAAATAATAACTTCTTTTTTGATTTGAACAAGCTGTTATTCGTTTTTTCGTTTCTCTAACTTTTCAACGAGCGTGATGGATGTAGATAAACCTACTCGTGGTGCCATGCACTCTTACGCCAAGAAGTCTTTGGATGCTGCGTTCAAAGTCGATTCAAATCCCTCGGGGCTTAAAGTTCCCTTACCTGAAACTCCTAAACCGCCTCCCAAAAAATCAAAAATGAGTGACAGAGCGGCATCGGATAATCAGACGGTTTCCAATTCGCATTTAATGGAAGTTTTGCAGAGAGTTGAAAATATGCAAACGGAAACTCTGAATCGTATGCAAACTCTGGAGGCAACGGTTAAAGACAATACAAGTTCACTAAACAGCGTGACGGAGGCACTTGAGTTTATGAGCAATCAAGTTGAAGAGGTATCAAGCAAGGTAAATGCATTACAGAATAGGGTGGAAACACTCGAAAAGGAGAACTGTGTGCTGCGTGACAAAAGCGAGGAACTAGACGCTTACAAACGGAGATGGAATCTGCGAGTGGCCGGTATCGCGGAGCAGAGAGGAGAAGATGTCCGGAAAGTCCTACTCGACTTATTCATCAAAGTGTCTCCGGAGATTGCAGACCAGCTTGTCTACACACTTGATGTCGCCCACAGACTGGGCCCGCGCTCTGAAGGACCGCACTCGAGCCGTCGCATCATCGTACAGTTTCTGTCACGCAACGTCCGAGATAAAATCTGGAGGGATGCCAGAACCGCGACCATTCTCAAAGAAAGGAAGATACGAGTTTTTGAAGACTTAACCCAAAGCACCAAAGACGCCAGGAACAAACTTTGGCCACTTGTCGAACGCGCGAGAAAGGAAGGGAAGAGAGCAGGCTTCAGAGGCCCCTTCGCATATATCGACGGTAAAAGGATTTCTGCAAGTGACCAGAAAGGCTGATTGAAGCTGTGGTATCTTCATCGATATCTCATCGCACCAGTTGATTTCTGGTACTCACGGGTAGGCACGAACTGCTTCAGGTTTTTTTTCTTTTTCCTCGACATGATGGATAGGCTTTAATTTTGCGTCATTGATCTTTTTTCACATGGTGAATCTTTTATAATTATATTTTTATTTTGGGACTAATGCATTAATGACAACGATCATAATGGAATATTTCCATCTGAAGTTACGTTATCGGCTGATATGCTCGTTCTGAAGAACTATCTACAAACTAAATGTCTGATAGAGGAACGAAAGTGTAAATAATCAGACAAAAATATAAAAAGGAAGTTAAGCGAGAAAGACTTGTATGCATGACTTACTATTGTTCTTTTGTATTGCAGAGTCAGGCGTTCTGTTGCTTTTTTCGTATTATTCTAAGGTTTTTTCTGTTCTAAGTGATATCCTGTTCTATACCTGGTTCATTAGGTATTAGGTACTCTTGTTTACTTTTTTATGTCTTTGTCTCTATTTTCGTTAAATGCCAGGGGTTTAAAAAACAATGTCAAAAGGAAGGCTTTATTTCTGTTTTCTAAGAGGCACAAAGTAGATTTCTGCTTTTTTCAGGAAAGTCACTCTACATCTAAAGATACCAAATTTTGGAGGTCACAGTGGGGTAATGAAATTTGGTTATCACATGGGTCAGAACATTCTGCTGGAGTAGGGATCATGAGGTATAATTTTAGTGGGAATATTCTGGAAACCAGTATCGATCCTTCAGGACACTTCTTACTAATGATAATTGTCATCAATAATTTTATTTTAATTATTGTCAACATCTATGGTTACAACTCTGTTGCAGAAAACTGTGATTTCTTTAACACGCTTGATCAAAAACTCTCATATGCATTTGCTAAATATCCTACTGCCTTTCTGATTTTAGGTGGTGATTTTAACATAACAATGAATAACATGCTAGATAGGTACCCTCCAAGGAAAGCAGTTTCTCCAAATTCACATCTTGTAGCATTTATGGATAAATTTGGCTTGGTTGACATCTGGAGAGAAATGCATCCGGATGTAATACAGTACACCTGGAGTAACAAAGACCGTTCAAGGCGATCAAGAATTGATTATTGGTTGATTTCTAAAACATTAAGTAGTAGTAATATCTCTATTAATATTAGCAACAGCCCACTGACTGATCACAATGCTATTTATATGGTAGTTAATTTATCGCAATTAGCAATTCCTACC
Source organism: Rhodeus uyekii (assembly GCA_037043235.1). Lineage (NCBI taxonomy): Eukaryota > Metazoa > Chordata > Actinopteri > Cypriniformes > Acheilognathidae > Rhodeus > Rhodeus uyekii. The sequence continues at coordinate 98,421 of JAWRVZ010000522.1, forward strand.
TCCAAACCGTTACTCTGGAAGTTAAATAACTCCCTTCTTAAATATGAAAAGGCCAAGCAACAGATTATTGAATTCATCCAAATTTACTGGGAAAGGGCGAAATCACAAAATAATTATGGACTGAATTGGGAGCTTTTAAAATATGAATTGGGTAAATTCTTAAGAAAATTTGGAAGTGATATAGCAAAGCAAAAAAGATTAATAGAGGATGAAGTTCTTTCACAACTTTCTGCTTTATCATTTAAGGAACCATTGACAGACATTCAAAGTACTGAGTATTCCAAACTACAAAATAAATTAGACGACATGTATAGATTCAAAGCTAAAGGAGCCTATGTTAGATCAAGGAAAAAATGGCTGGAAGAAGGAGAGCAGAATTCAGCCTATTGTTTTAGGTTGGAAAGATCCAATGCTGTGAACGCTTCTATTGATCGTCTCCGTACAAATGATAAAGTTCTCGATAATCCTAAGGACATAGCTTCTTTTTGCTCCAAATTCTATAGTAACTTATATACATCAAGATATTGTGATAATTCTGCCAAATCCTTTTTTGAATCTATTAATCAAAATAAAGTTATTTCTCTAGAGGACAAAGAAGCTTGTGATAACAATATATCCTTATCAGAAATTATGCAGGCTATTAAGAGTCTAAAAAATAATAAAAGTCCCGGCTGTGATGGTTTAACCTCTGAGTTATATAAGATGTTCGCTGATAACTTATCACCTTTTTTACTAAAAGTATTTGAAGAAAGCTTTGATTTAGAAGTACTTCCACCTACAATGACACAAGGAGTTATCACCTTAATACCCAAACCCAATAAAGATAAAGAATGCCTAGAGAATTGGAGACCAATTACCCTCCTAAATAATGATTACAAAATTTTAGCCCTGATATTAGCAAAAAGAATTAAAGACGTACTTAACTGTATTATCGATGAAACACAATCCGGTTTTATGGAAAAACGTCACATTACAAATAATATTAGGTTAGTCCTAGATATCCTAGATTACGAAGATCTCATCCTTAATGACAGTTACATGCTTTTCTTAGACTTCTACAAAGCCTTTGATTCACTCGAACACAACTTCATATTTCAAGCTCTTACCAAATTTGGGTTTGGAGATTCATTTTGTAAAGCCATCAGGACATTGTATAGAAATAATAATAGTGTTATTAAATTAAAATTCGGAACCTCGCCTAGATTCAATTTGTCCCGCGGCGTAAGACAAGGCTGTCCTATATCTCCATATTTATTCTTGCTTGCCTCTCAATGTTTAGCTCTGCATATTTCCAGTAGTAATTTACAAGGTATTACCATTGACGATAGACAAATTATTATTAGCCAGCTGGCTGATGACACCACTCTGTTCTTGAATGATGCCTCTCAAATTCCTTTAGCTTTAAGATTGATTGGTTTCTTTTCCAGAGCTTCAGGTCTCTGTTTAAATATTAACAAATGTGAGTTGATGTGTGTTAAAAGCTGTAAGGATTCCTCCATATGCAATATTCCTGTGAAAGATCAAGTTACATACTTAGGAATTGTAATTAATAAAGACCAAAAAATAAGATGTGAACTCAATTTCGATCCTTTAATAATGAAAACCCAAAAAAAACTAAATTCTTGGTTGCAGAGAGACTTGTCTACAAAAGGAAGAGTTTTACTCTCTAAAGCCGAAGGATTGTCCAGACTAACGTATGCAGCTCTTTCCTTGGAGGTGAACAATAGAACATTAAAAAAGGTTGATAGCATGTTAAATAATTTTGTTTGGAAAAATAAAACCCATTTTATAAGAAAATCTGTACTGATGAATCCACTAAAACAAGGGGGGTTGGATTTTTTAGATTTCACTACTTTAAATAACACTTTTAAGATTAATTGGCTTAAAAATTTCCTTAATAATCCGTCCTCACTCTGGAATATTATCCCCAACTATATTTTCTCTAAACTTGGTGGCCTGAATTTTCTCTTACTCTGTAACTATAATATTACAAAGATCCCCATCAAACTGTGTAATTTCCATAAGCAGATGCTCTTGGCTTGGTCCCTGATATACAAACACAACTTTTCTCCGCACAGATATTACTTATGGAACAATAAGGATATTCTCTACAGAAATAAGTCACTTTTCTTTGACAACTGGTTCAAAAATGACCTTTTGTTAGTTGGACAGCTTTTTAATTCACAAGGCAGACTTTACAACTATCCAGATTTTTTACAGAAATATAAAATTCCTATAACTGCTAGTGAATACGCTATTGTTTTCAATGCTATTCCTTCTGGTGTGTCTTTTCTTCTGCAAGGCTCTACATTTCCATGGCCATGTACTCACTCTTTGACCCTAACTGACACAATGATTGGAAATGTGTGTTTTTCTGTAGAGCAACGTAAAAATAATTCTAAAATCAGAGCTCTCTTCCAGAGAGAATTAATGACAATTCCTTATATAATACCATATTGGAATAATATTGTAGAGAATTTACCATGGGAGAAAGTATGGTCCTTGTCACATAAGTATCTGCTTACTAATAAAGTAAAAGAAATAACATTTAAATTAATTCACAAATGTTACCCAACTAAAGCCTTTCTTAAGAAATATAAGTCAGATATTGAAGTGAATTGTTCTTTCTGTCACTCTGCTGAGGAAGATTTCATTCACTTGTTTTGGCAATGTACCCACACTGAAATATTTTGGTCAGATGTGTTAATGTTTATCCAATCATATTTTATAAGTGACTTTTCTTTCTGTTTTAAAGATGTCATCTTTGGACTGTTTGACTACTCTAAAGAGAATATAGGGAAATATTACATAATTAATCTGTGTTTCCTACTGGCTAAATTTCACATACATAAACAAAAATTTACTGGCTCTAAACCTCTCTTTTCTCTATTCAGAGATGATCTAGACCGTTATATCGAAACTATCCAATGCTCTATTAATCCCAAAGCTATGAAAACTGTTTCTCTTTATTCATCCTTTTTGTCCTCTTAAGGTTTACATAGCCTATATTGCATTGTTGTTGCTTTATTTCCCTGGCAATTTATCTGTTTGTGTACTCTTCTTTTTGTTTTTTTGTATTCTACATGTATCTGTATTGATTTAATGCTCTGATGTATTGTACTGTTTAATAAAAAAAAAAAAAAAAAAAAAAAAAAGACTTTACAACTATCCAGATTTTTAACAGAAATATAAAATTCCTATAACTAGTGAATACGCTATTGTTTTCAATGCTATTCCTTCTGGTGTGTCTTTTCTTCTGCAAGGCTCTACATTTCCATGGCCATGTACTCACTCTTTGACCCTAACTGACACAATGATTGGAAATGTGTGTTTTTCTGTAGAGCAACGTAAAAATAATTCTAAAATCAGAGCTCTCTTCCAGAGAGAATTAATGACAATTCCTTATATAATACCATATTGGAATAATATTGTAGAGAATTTACCATGGGAGAAAGTATGGTCCTTGTCACATAAGTATCTGCTTACTAATAAAGTAAAAGAAATAACATTTCAATTAATTCACAAATGTTACCCAACTAAAGCCTTTCTTAAGAAATATAAGTCAGATATTGAAGTGAATTGTTCTTTCTGTCACTCTGCTGAGGAAGATTTCATTCACTTGTTTTGGCAATGTACCCACACAGAAATATTTTGGTCAGGTGTGTTAATGTTTATCCAATCATATTTTATAAGTGACTTTTCTTTCTGTTTTAAAGATGTCATCTTTGGACTGTTTGACTACTCTAAAGAGAATATAGGGAAATATTACATAATTAATCTGTGTTTCCTACTGGCTAAATTTCACATACATAAACAAAAATTCACTGGCTCTAAACCTCTCTTTTCTCTATTCAGAGATGATCTAGACCGATATATCAAAACTATCCAATGCTCTATTAATCCCAAAGCTATGAAAACTGTTTCTCTTTATTCATCCTTTTTGTCCTCTTAAGGTTTACATAGCCTATATTGCGTTGTTGTTGCTTTATTTCCCTGGCAATTTATCAGTTTGTGTACTCTTTTTTTTGTTTTTTTGTTTTTGTATTCTACATGTATCTGTATTGATTTAATGCTCTGATGTCTTGTACTGTTTAATAAAAATAAAAAAAACGCAGAAAAAAAAATCCTTTGAATCATTAAAGAGAATCGAACTCAAAGAATGATTCAATTCAATCAGCGAGTGTCAGCGTTGAGTTTCAAGTCTACATTCGGATCATTGAATCATTAAAGAGAATCGAACTCAAAGAATGATAAAATTCACTCAGCGTGTGATAGCGTTGACTCCTAAGTCTACATTCGTTTCATTTTCGCATGAAAAAGAACCGAACTCAAGGAATGATTCAGTTCACTTAACTAGTGTCCACATCGAGTCTCAAGAGTACGTTCGGTTCATTGACTCATTAAAGAGAACCAAACAAAAAAAATTATTCAATTACTAATCAGGCGCCTGCAATGCGTTGTGTTGATCGCTGATATCCTGAACAGCTCATTTCTGCATCACGACTGCTAAGTGAGTACATTGAAGTGTTGCACAACGGTTAATGTTTGTTGATGTTGTAACAGTAAAACTAATAGTCACACATGTTTACAGCAGGATCACAGAGGGTCAAAACTGAGTGAAATAAATTATATTGTTAAGTGAAGTTAAATGTGTAAGTGAAATTGCCCAACATTCTGGTTTCTCTACTCCGGGTCTGAACAAGATATCAGGATCTCCAGCAGGAAAACAGGCCCACAACAGTAAAGATCCAGCGGGATATTGAACATATTCTTTCTTAGTTTCATCTGTCCACAGAAACCACCAAAATTGTTTGAATATGCTGGAGTTTGCTTTTGGATGAGCGAGGAGGATTTACAACGTGTGTGATGATGTGGAGGCTGTTTGATTTTTCTGAACTTAACACTCAACTAATCTCTGCACTTCTCCATTTATGATCCTCAATTCTTCCATCCTCTTCAAGACAGATTCACAACATCTTTAGAGGATTGGAGCTTCTCAATTATTGTCCTGGGAATTTTCAATGCTTTAGCTCTTTTCTCACAGCCACTTTGCTTTTCTACAATCTTTTCTGCACATCAGAACTATATTGTGTAGTTTTACTCACTGTGACGATGATTTGGCCTTTGTGTTTCCTCATATTTACACTGCTTTGAAACAGGAAGTCATTAATTATGAATGGGAATGTGCTTCAGGGATATTATTCTCATAATAAATTCTAGGGGTAAATTAAATCTCTTTCAGAAAAAATATTGAGTGGGTGTTTACAACTAAACCCACTTTTAACAACGAACAGTGCAACTCTTGTAACATCAAAAAACAATTTGAAATGTGAAAGAAAAACACATTAATAATAAAGCCACTTGTCATGTCCTGCTCTGTCAGGGGTCATGATTAGGGACCAACCAAATTCACGATTTCACGGCCGTGACATTTTCCGTGAAATCGGCCACTTTCCGTGAAAACACCCAACAAGCGTGAAATAGTGTTAATTTTTATTGAAGGGGGAGTTTTTTTTATGCTAATTGTTTCATTTAAATTCATTTTCTTTGCACGTTTTGCTGAACGTACATAGGGCAATTCATTTTTGCCTTTTTTTCCATCTCATTTCCGTTTCCGGAATAACGAGGAAAACAAAAATCATATACCAATTTAGACTGAAAGGAAACATGGGGTTTAAATACAAAAGGAGGGAATCAGCCACAGCTGAGGATGTGATTGCTGACGCGAAAGGTGAATGGGAACACATGGGAGATCACACAGGGAAACAGGAAGTAGACAAAAAACACGACCGACATGTAACAAACACTTTAATAATCAAATAAAACAACAACAAAATTAAAGTAATGGCGGGATCCGTGAGGGTCGTCCACATAAACTGAAAACACAACGTAACTCCAGGCCTGGTTCTCTCGTCCTTCACTGGCGTCGCTCCTCCTCTTATGCTTCCGCTCCTCCATGAGATCTGAGGCTCATGCTCAATCCTCGCTCCGCTCTCACAGCTCTCGCCCCGCCCCGCTCACCACAGACGGTTAGTAGGTATGAGCGAGTACAGCATTATCTGTTAACCATATGAATGATCTGTATCTGTACTCGGACTGGGCGGGGCCTAACCTGGACGTGGGCAGGATTTAATCCGGATGTGGGTGGGTTGTCTTGAAATGGGCGGGGCTTTAACCGGTATGTTATTTTTAATCATGCAATTGATATGAGTTGATCAGAAATTGTTAAATTTATTGCTGATTAGAAAACACATGCTGTTGCAATTATGAAGAAATCTTATTTTTAATCATTGTTTTTTGCGTTAAGTAAAAAAACTGGTTAGAGCCAGCAGATGGTTAAAAAAATTTCAAAAATCTCTGACAGGTAGAGATGCAACGCTAGTCGCATTCTAGCAAGCACCACGTCTGAACAAACCCCACGTTTACCAGAACTCTACTGGTTAATAAGTAAGTTATACAAACAAACCGAAATAAAAAACAAACCTGAACCCGAAGAAACCCTAAACGTTAACGGAAAAGACCTGCGAACCATAATGACTAAGAGAGAAAGAGATCTGTTCTCTTCTCAGTGTTCTGTGTGTGAGTGAGCAGAGCGGGACACAGCAAATCTGTATGTGTAGGGGAGGGGTGCTGTGACTAGCCTATCGCAGAAGGCAGACACGGTCAGCTACCCAATGAGGATTTTTATGAAATACGAGCACAGATATTGACTCGTATTACTCAAGTATCTGGCTCAACTTCAATAGTTAGTATCAGCAAAAGCAACAAGCTGATGTATTTACACTGCAGTTGCATAATTTTTGGAGATCAGTATTTACATTTTTTTTTTTTTATTATTGACATATGAAATTAATTCTGAATATGTGTACTTTAACTATGACACTAAAACCGGCAGTGAGTGTGGGCAAGTCACTGTCTTACTGAGTGAGTCATTTATTCAAACGGCTGGTTCATTCAGGAACGTGAACCGCTGCATATTGCTCAGAGATGCTCAACGGTTCTGTCGCCACTTGGTCTGAAACTATTGTCATTAGCAAAACAGAACAAACAAACAGTGAAGCGGTATCTTATAAAATAAATCTATCAATAACCGTTGTAATGAAGGAAAAACAACACACTGCTTATGTGAAATTGCTTAACTATGTCATATAGAAACACAAGACAAAATCTCATTTTTGCTCCCTATATTGAATTTCGGGGTAATTATAACTATTCTACTAGCTGTTTTTTGTACAGTGAGAGACATACTCGCTAAAAGTAGCACACACATTGTTAAATTAACAATTACAATGTTATTGAAGACAATCACACAGTCTTGTGTCTAAAGTGTACGATCATTAATGAGACGTTAGAATTAGTGCAATGTAGTTCAATTAAACATTCTGGCTTAACAAAGTCCAAATTTATAATCTTATTTTTTAAATATTTGAACACAAACTTACTGATGAATCATCATTTCCGTATGAAATGTTTTACAGAATGAGGGAATTGCCTGTGTTGTGTGTTCCCAATCAGCCAGGCTTCTGTTTTTTGGACAAGTCAAGTTTTAAACCCTCTTTGCTAATAGTTTTACATGGATATTATTGAGTTGGATGTGGTAAGGATATGGCTCTGGTTTGTAGGGAAATGGAACAAAAATGCTAGGCTAATGATTGTGCTACCTAAGAATTAACTTCCAGGCACAATGTGACGCATTATCAGAACCTTTTCATGACTTCACACATAAAACATTTATTACAACATCGTTTTGCTAGCCGGACAGACGCAAACCTTCCAGTCCCTGACAAGATAGACAGGTTTGTCAGCCTTCCGTTCATTTTTTCCCCCACTATGTCATTTTGATCATGGGAAATGTGTGTATTTAGCTAGAACCATCCAAAGAACTTGTAATACTAGTTTCAACCACACCCCTTCAGGTGTAAAAGGAAATGTACCTCAGTTTACAAAGTCATTGTACTTTTGCTGAACCATTGGCTTGTGCGTCTACCTACAGTCTCTCCAGTGTCATGGCTACAACTGCATGGGCTCCAGAGGCGTTTGCTTGCCCCATATGCTTGGACATACTGAAAGACCCTGCCACGCTTCCCTGTGGGCACACATACTGCCTCCTCTGTATCCAGAAGCACTGGGATCAGGCAGCGACTAAGGGCTCCTGTGAATGTCCTCAATGCAGACAGCATTTCAACCCAAGGCCCGTCCTGGCCAGAAGCAACCTGCTTATGGAAGCAATGGAGAAACTGAGACTGAGTGGGCAGGATGGCCCAAATTCCCAGTTTCTCACCGTGTGTCCAGAAGTGCCCTCCTCTACTGATTCAGTAGGATCTTCAGTAGTTGCTGTGTCCCAGGAGGGACTGTACCCGGCTCTGCCTTCGAGCTCAGCGCCGCTCTGTCCTCTACATCAGCAGCTAATGGAGCTGTACTGCTGCGATGATAAACAGAGCGTATGTGATGAGTGTAGCCTTCTGGGACACAAAGGTCATCGGGTGGTCCGGCCAGATGAAGAGCAACAGAAGATTCAGGTGCGTGACTGCAATTTAACATTTTATTACGTTCGACTGAACCTTACAAAACATGTAAAAAACAACTCATATTTCACCCAAAACTTAAAAAAGGACACTAAACTAGACAGGGTGACCAGTTGCATAAACACAGCCCCCATCAATGCGAGTTGATCTAAAGCACGTTTCATACTCAATGGTATTTCAAAGTGCTTTACATAGGAGGAATGAAAATAATTATTCTTAAGAACTAAGCACAACTCAAATTAGACGTTTGCATCTAATTCAAATTAGACGTTTCTATCTAACTGACTTAAATCAGGTCTCTTATAATTATATTTTATTAAGTTTGGGAGGAGCACGTTTATACCCAATTGATTTATTCAATCTGCATGAGAGGTGGCCTATAAATGCGTAGCATTTACATTTACATTTATTAATTTAGCAGACACTTTTAACCAAAGCAACTTACAATTTGAGGAGTACAGAAAGCAATTTGTCCTGAAGATATTGTTGAGATATGTCCTCATCATTTGTTACATTATGTTGCTTACTATTATTATTATTATTATTATTATTTTCCTTTTATGTTAAATAATGACTGTTGTTTACCCAAAATGTTTTTTTACTTTGACTTGTGGCTCCCTCAAACACTGATGTTGTGCTAGTACATTGAGATGTAAACAGTAAAATAAAACAATACTAAGAAGTTATTTTTGTAGTAATCTTTAATGGATAAATGGCAACAACATATTACACATAGGCTTGACGGAGAGAAATGAAAACTCAACAGATACGAAGTACATAAGAGTGCGTACAATACAAAGTTTTGAACATTTCATACACAAGTAGAACAAGCATGGGGGAGTTTTGTGTGTGTGTTTCATGTTAGGTGCGCATGGAAGAGTTTTCAGTAGTCTTTTAAACTTTGACAAGGAATCTGCATTCCGGATGAAGGCAGGGAGATTGTTCCACCAGCAAGGAGCGGTGACTGAAAATGTCCTTGGAGTGGAAGTATGAAGGTGCTGAGTTTGTGTAAGTTCTGTATGCAAGAGTCAGTGCTTTGGATTTGATGCGTGCTGCGAGAGGGAGCCAGTGTAGTAAGATGAAGAGTGGTGTGACATGAGTCCTTTTGGGTTGGTTGAAAACCAGACGATCTGCGGCGTTCTGGATCAGTTGCAGGGGTTTCATTGCACTAGAAGGAAGTCCAACCAAAAGAGCGACCAAAAAAATTCGGTCTGGAAATGACCATGGCCTGCACCAGAAGTTGTGTAGCTCAGTGAGGAACGGCCTGATCCTCCTGATGTTGTGCAGTACAAACCTGCATGATCGATCCGTCTTTGCGATGTGATCTTTAAGATCGGCGGGAAAGACTAGAAGCTCCGTCTTTATCCAGGTTGAGCTGCAGATGATGCTCTTTCATCCCTGTCGAGATGTCCGCTAGGAACCTTGTGATTTGCACAGTCACCGTTGAATCATCTGGTTGAAATGATATGTAGAGCTGAGTGTCATCAGAGTAGCAGTGATAGGAGAAGCCGTGTGCCTCTATGATGGGACCCAGTGATGTGGTGTACATGGAGAAGAGAAGTGGTCCAAGAACTGAGCCCTGTGGAACACCGGTGATCAGTTGACATTCTTTGGAGACCTCCCCGCACCATGCCACCCTGAAGGACCTATCCGTGAGATAGGATTCAAACCACTGAAGGGGAGTTCCGGTGATGCCTAGTGACGAGAGGGTAGATAAGAGGATATGGTGATTAACAGTGTCAAAGGCAGCAGATAGATCTAAAAGAATGAGAACTGACGATTTTGAATCGGCTTTTGCACTCCTTATAGCTTCCGTGACAGATAGTAATGCCGTCTCGGTTGAATGGCCCTTCTTGAAGCCAGACTAGTTGATGTCCAACTGGCCATTCTGAGAGAGGACAAGAAGATACCTGGTTAAAAACAACACTCTCAAGAGTTTTAGATATGAATGGTAGGAGAGAGACAGGTCTGTAATTATCAATAAGTGATGTGTCTAATGTGTTTTTTTTTTAGCAGTTCAGTTACCCGAGCCTGCTTGAATGTTGTAGGGAAGGTTCCCATGTGAAGAGATGTGTTGATGATGTGAGAGTAGCAAACTCACCTCACAGTCTATTTGCCTTTTGGCCCCATCCTGTATTACCAACATGTTGAAATCAAGCTCTTCCTGTCCGATGAAGACTCTTTGCCGCAATCCTCTGGCCTAAGGAGCGATTCTCCTCTCCTCTGGCGATTTGTGGACGACTCCAGCCCCCAGGCCACACTTGGTTCCAAACACTTCAAAATAGTTCTTGTTCTTTCTGGCATCCCAGCTAAAAGTTTCTCCAGGCACTCATTTCGCTTAGGGGGAGAAAACACAGCAGCCCAAAAATATCTCTCCCAAAAGCGAATCCAAGCGCTCAGCCAATGGTCATCCAGAGCTTTTAAGACCTACTGTATATCAAGTCCAAACACTTTCAAATTAGGAAAGCCCAAGAAACCCTCAAGGTATTTTGTGCCTCCATTTTTAACTGACCGGTGCTGTCCGATGCTGTGAGCTGTAGGATCCTGTCAGATGCTCTGGGAGTCTTCCCAGTCAGGCATTGGGATCTCTCGCAACCCCATTCGTCCGGCCAACAGGGCTCGTCCATTTAATGCCATGAGCTGCAGGCCCCTGTTGGATGCCGTGCGGACCTCTATTACCTCAATGGTTTGTGATTTGGCATTAGTGACCAGGGGTTCCTCTTGACTACCCCTAACTTTTCACAGATTTCGGAGCTGATTTTAGCACTAAAATGCTTTATGAAACACTTTTAGAGCAAAAAGTTAATCCCATTCACACTAAGCTCAGGATATAGTTCTGGAAGATATACTGAATGCACTGCAGTTTTTTCATCTGCTGATTTAAATGCTTGAAATCTTTAAGTTGGGTGGATCCTGATTGACCTTCTGAATGTTTTTATCGTTCATCAGCTGGAAAAAAATCATTCTGAAAGTGATTTCAGTGAAATTGTTTTCACCCGAACTATTTAACTCTTAAGCATATGCTTCAGTCCTTCTTTGGACAACTTTTCTGATATGCATCAGCTTATATGCAGTAGCAATATTGCTTTTTTTAATGAAAAGTTTCACACATGGCCAGACACTTAGATTATGAGCAGGTGGAAATGATTTAAGTTTCCCTGAAACTTCAATTTAAAAAGCATTTACTGCTGCCTGACTCTTCTAATAAGACTGGTAAATGACTATTTGTTGTGTGTGTGTCTTGGGCTTTCGTACATTGACATTATACAGGGAGTGCAGAATTGAGTATTTTGACCACATCATCCTCGTTATGCATGTTGTCTTACTCCAAGCTGTATAGGCTGGAAAGCCTACTACCAATTAAGCATATTAGGTGATGTGCATCTCTGTAATGAGAAGGGGTGTGGTCTAATGACATCAACACCCTATATCAGGTGTGCATAATTATTAGGCAACTTCCTTTCCTTTGGCAAAATGGGTCAAAAGAAGGACTTGACAGGCTCAGAAAAGTCAAAAATAGTGAAATATGTTGCAGAGGGATGCAGCAGTCTTAAAATAGCCAAGCTTCTGAAGCGTGATCATCGAACAATCAAGCGTTTCATTCAAAATAGTCAACAGGGTCGCAAGAAGCGTGCGGAAAAACCAAGGCGCAAAATAACTGCCCGTGAACTGAGAAAAGTCAAGCGTGCAGCTGCCAAGATGCCACTTGCCACCAGTTTGGCCATATTTCAGAGCTGCAACATCACTGGAGTGCCCAAAAGCACAAGGTGTGCAATACTCAGAGACATGGCCAAGGTAAGAAAGGCAGAAAGTCGACCACCACTGAACAAGACACACAAGCTGAAACGTCAAGACTGGGCCAAGAAATATCTCAAGACTGATTTTTCTAAGGTTTTATGGACTGATGAAATGAGAGTGAGTCTTGATGGGCCCGTGGCTGGATTGGTAAAGGGCAGAGAGCTCCAGTCCGACTCAGACGCCAGCAAGGTGGAGGTGGAGTACTGGTTTGGGCTGGTATCATCAAAGATGAGCTTGTGGGGCCTTTTCGGGTTGAGGATGGAGTCAAGCTCAACTCCCAGTCCTACTGCCAGTTTCTGGAAGACACCTTCTTCAAGCAGTGGTACAGGAAGAAGTCTGCATCCTTCAAGAAAAACATGATTTTCATGCAGGACAATGCTCCATCACACGCGTCCAAGTACTCCACAGCGTGGCTGGCAAGAAAGGGTATAAAAGAAGAAAATCTAATGATATGGCCTCCTTGTTCACCTGATCTGAACCCCATTGAGAACCTGTGGTCCATCATCAAATGTGCGATTTACAAGGAGGGAAAACAGTACACCTCTCTGAACAGTGTCTGGGAGGCTGTGGTTGCTGCTGCACGCAATGTTGATGGTGAACAGATCAAAACACTGACAGAATCCATGGATGGCAGGCTTTTGAGTGTCCTTGCAAAGAAAGGTGGCTATATTGGTCACTGATTTGTTTTTGTTTGGTTTTTGAATGTCAGAAATGTATATTTGTGAATGTTGAGATGTTATATTGGTTTCACTGGTAAAAATAAATAATTGAAATGGGTATAAATTTGTTTTTTGTTAAGTTGCCTAATAATTATGCACAGTAATAGTCACCTGCACACACAGATACCCCCCTAAAATAGCTAAAACTAAAAACTACTTAAAATATTGATACAAAAATATTGAGCTATGATATTAATGAGTTTTTTGTGTTCAGTGAGAACATGGTTGTTGTTCAATAATAAAATTAATCCTCAAAAATACAACTTGCCTAATAATTCTGCACTCCCTGTACGTCTTTGTGATCATGCAGCAAGAGCTGATAGAACTGAATGCCCGGATTCTGAGCAGCATTGCAGACAGAGAGAGGGTTATTCAGAGCCTGCCACAAGTCTCTCAAGCACACAAGGTAAAATGATTCCTGAATAACCATGACCATGTAGGAAATATTGTAACTTTGTGTTAATAATGTAATGTGCTGTTAAGAGCTGAGTTTCTGGCTTGCAGAGCTCCATGCAGAAGCTGATGAAGGACAGTGAGGAAGTCTTCATGGATGTGTTGAGGAGCGTTGAGCTCAGACGCTCTCAGCTGCTCGAGATGCTTCAGGCACACGAGAGCTCGTCCTCTACACACATACAGGCCCAGACCTACAAGCTACAGCAGGAGATCATCCAGCTACACAAGAGACAGGCAGAGCTGAAGAGACTCGACAGCATTCAGGATCCCATCACATTCTTGGATGTAAGTGTCAAAGTTCACTCTCAGTATTGGCAGATATTGCATTGATCTAACAGATGCTCCTGGATGAACACATCACTCTGTTGTAGTGTTTGTTTGTTTTGTGTTTTAAAGAAGTCTCTTCAGTTCACCTGAGGCTGCATTTATTTGATCAAATGATTTATCCGTGTATCAGCATGATAATAACAGCAAGACTTGTGACAGCATGTGATGCTGGTTTCCACTCTTCTGGAAGAGGAACGGCTCAAAATCCCTCTGGTCATTGTGAAGGACTCGTATCTGTCATTCCCAGACAAACTGAGGAATTTTTTTACATTTTAAAATGTATTTTATTTTTTTTACCTCCATATCAGTGGAAACAACACGTTTATATGTATATACGAATTTGAGTTTGTGTAATATATATATATTCTATATATACAGCTTTCCTGTGTGTCAATCAGTAGAGAGTGGCGCTTGCAACATCAAGGCCATGGGTTCGATTCCCAGGGAAAGCAAGAACTGATTAGAATATCAATTTGTTTTTTGACTGCAATGAAATAAAATAATCTGATAAATGCATAAATCTGTGTGTGTATAATGATTGATTTATTGTTTATCATGAATAATTGGGTCAATCTCACCTTTGCTATCTGCATTTGTTTATACAGACATATTCATAAAAGCAGGACATGATCAATAATAAGTGTGACATTATTATAATAATAATTCACTTTCAAACCTGCAGACATTCATGGCTGTGGATTCTGTGGATCTGGCTGGAAATGTAGCGATGGCGATCTTTCCTCCAGAGTCGGTGATTTCAGGGGTGAGATCGTCTCTGGATGCTTTCCGAAAGGGAGTGGAAGATCTCAGCAAAACCAGCCTGGCCAGCGTCTTCAGAGCCGGTGAGTTGTGCCACAGCATGTTTCAGCAGGACTGCAGTATTATCTAGCAAAACAATCACTGTCTTCCTGCCGAGCGTCAGCATTACCCATTCTTTGTGTTTCTTTTAAATAACATCTCATTAAACGTTCATTTGAGAAACGACAAACTCTCTGCAACAGTCCACCATCTCTTTTATGTGCAACTGTGCCGTGCAACTTCAGTAATGCTGTATTGTGGCACCATAACCAGGATTCAGATGAATGTGGTTATGAATTTGACTTTTTCAATGAATGTTTGAGTGATAAAATGATCAGCAAGGAGGTGTTTTGACAGTCCCATGTGACCCTGCAGTCAATGACGCGGCCGCTTCCAGTCAGTCGTGTGATGGAGGCGTCCTCTCCGGTGATTCACAAACACACTCGCAAAACACAGGCAAGCACGCTTTATTGTTACTGTACAATCACCTCATCTTGCCAGATTGCCACTTATGAAATCGGTTTCTTCTCAGGTTCTCAGAGTACTGAAGTAAAGTCTGACTCTGCCACACCGGATGTTAAACCCAAAGTCAGAGCTTCTTCTCCTGCAACACAGAAACCTCACAGGAGTCAAGGCCGTCCCTCTGCCAATCCTGGTAAATCATCTTCATGTCATGCTTAAATCACTGCACAAAAAGCTGCTGAACTTTTTCTATTTCATATTATTTGTCTATTTTTGTCTATTGAAAAGCAAAATAACTAAATTCTATAAAATACATTTAGCATATTAGAAAATTAGGATTATTAGATGTCATTAAGCACACAGTATTCTTTATTTGGCACAATAATGATGTAAAAGTTACTTTTACTAGTAATGGGAAATATAAAAACTCAAAAGTAAAACATTTGCATCATGTAAATATATGTTATTATGAAAAATCAGATTCAGATAAGTGATAGTAACACTGGTTTGGAATCAGTTATCTGGAGCTTTCCCGTGTCTAACAGTAGAGAGCGGCGCTTGCAACACCAAAGTCATGGGTTCGATTCCCAGGGAAAGCAAGAACTGATTAGAATATCAATGTGTTTCTTGAATGCGATGATAAAAGCAGCTGATGAATACACAAGTAAAAATTATCAATGTAAATCAATGAGGTTTCATGACATCACAACTGTACGTTGTCTAAACGTTGTGAAATGCCAGTGGTTCAACGCTAGGAGGGCGATGATCTCTGGGAACACATGAACCAGTGTCTATATATGATTTTAACCTGATCTCAGCTCAGTTTGATTCATTTGTAGACATTTAATGACACTAGGTTGTAGTTAAAAGTCCCTTACTGATCTGATCAACCAAGCTCTCCACAAAACAAATAAAACAAGACATATAGCTCAATAAATGATAAAGACACTTCATATTTAATGGTGTTAGATGAATTGTTACTGGCATTTAGTAGATAACAGCTTCAATAAAACATGTGCAATTGGTCTTTCCTGGTTTTCGCTGCATTTACACTTTACGCTTCGAAACGGTTTCTTAAATTTCTTCAATTGATTCAAAGTTGGAAAAAGCTTTGTTTCTCCCATCACTACCTAAAATACCCAATTTTTGGATGGTTGAAATGTGACCCAGACATGTTTTCATGAGATTCGCCCTGTTTGACATCGGTTAATCGTCTTTATTGTGTCTCTGCAGTGGAGGGATCAGCGTCCTGCTGTCTGTCGAAACCCGCGCCTAAAACCAGAGAGGAAATGCTTAAATGTGAGATCGCCTGTCAGGGATCTTAAACAAATATGTCCCTCTTTCTTTGTGTGGTATTGAATGGTGTGTGTTTTCTTTCAGTCCGCATCGAGCTTACGTTAGATCCCAACAGTGCTTTCCGTCAGATTCGTTTATCTGATGGATATCGCAAGGCGTCTCTCTGCACGGAGAACCAGAATTATGCGGATCATCCGGAGCGCTTCGTGTACTGGAGGCAGGTGATGTGTGTGGAGCCGCTGGCCGGGAGCCCGTTCTACTGGGAGCTGGAGTGGACGGGACCGAGGGTACACACCGTCTCAACACACCATTCAGATATTTACATTAACGTTTAGCTTTTGACACACAAAAGCCTTACGCTCAAGTTCATAGGAACTATTGATTGTATTGGGATATTGATAGCAGGCTGAGCCGTTTGTCCAATCAGAGCAGAGGAAGCACCGGGAAAGGCGGGGTTTAGAGAGACTGAATGTACAAACACACCGTTTTCAGACTCTGAGAAATGAAGTGATGTTGCAATGTCTATTATAAGAGAAGTGTTTTTTGATGCAAGTCATTAGTAGGAGACTCCAAAACTAAATGAGTACAAACAAGTGGACATTTCTGTGCTGAAGGTTCAGGAATGTGCTGTTAAAACCGAGTCACTGCCTCAAACCTTTAAGAGCTATATTGTACTCATGTTTCTGCTTCTAACTTTTGAATTGTGTGTCTGAAAACACTATTTTGAGATTTTCACTATAGTAATTTTTTTTTTTACTATTTATAAATCCTCCTAGTTTCCCCCATGCAGAACAAAAGTTATTAAAAGCTTTTCGGCATTACTAACACTCCCACGTAATGCATTATGGATTAGGATGCCAAACAAGAAGCAAGCGTTTGAATTTTGGCGTAAAATGCTAAACTAAAATAATGTATTTGTTCTCTTCCCATTTATTCTCTTCCAAAGTCTATGGTGATGGTGCTCTGTGTGTTTCTGTCTGGTTCATGACAGATTAATTTGCTGTCTTCAGGTGACGGTTGGCGTGGCTTATAAAGACATGGCGCGCTCTGCAGCCGACGACAGTGCCCGACTGGGTCACAACACGCGATCCTGGAGCCTGTACTGGTCCGGCAAGGCTTTCTCCATGTGGCATGCTGGGAAAGAGACCGCACTGGTTGGTCCCAAAGCCAGGCGTATCGGGGTGTACCTGGACCAGCAGGCGGGAGTGCTGGCCTTCTATCGTGTCTCGCACAATCAGGCCCAAGAGATATGCTGCGTCCACACGGATTTCGACGGCCCTCTCTTCGCCAGTTTCCGCTTCTGGTCTGGAGTCGGCTCCACCATCTCCATCTGTGAGCTCAGCTGAAGAGAAATGAAGCTCGTCTCTAGAGACTGGGGGAAATACTGATGAAGAATATCCACTGTTAAACATACGTCTTTATATCTATTCTATATCTGTTTCTCATCACAACTTGTCTATGAAAATAAAAATCTAATACTAATGCATCATAAGGCTTTGTGATATACGTATATGTCTATAACTTGCATTCACATAGATGCATGTGGTTATTTAGCACAATTATCTGTACTTTACAAGTTTATAATTAACCGCTGGTACAAGATTACAAGCTCATCTGCTCCTCGGGTTATTTACGGTGGGTCAAGACTTTAGGACTTTTGTTGCACTTGAACTGGGATTACACAAACAAATTACTGGATTTTTTTGTGGTTGAAACAAATCCGTCCCTCGTGGGTCATTTGTACACACACACACACACACACACACTGAAACCTAGGAATTTTGTTGTTGTTTTTATTTAGTTTTTAAAAATTTAAATCAATCGGTCACAAAGCAGGTGCACACAGATATGAAGTGGTTAGATTTGATCAAAATCAACACAAAAGTGCAAAATAAATGGTGAAATTATAACAGCATTTTTTTCAGTTCTGAGTTAAGATCAGCAGCTGTCCACCATGCTTTCTTGAATTATTTATTTAAATTCAGATAAAATAAAAATATTATCTAAATGAAATGATTTAAGGTAAACAAACATTTTCTGCAAGAGCCCTACGGCCCATAAATACTCTTGAGAGAATATCAGCGTTCCCATTCCTCTCATTCCCAGTTGCTCCGCTGGCGTGAGAATCCCCAGAAGTGTCTTTCTTATCTATCTGACCTCTGAGTGTTTGTTTAAGGTCATTGAATCAGAAACTCTTAGATCTGGGCAGAAGGAAAAGGGTGGCTAGGCTTTTACTGTCCATAAACTATGGAACAGACTACTGTCCTCCATTAGAATAATCTGCAGAGTCTCTCTTTGAAACAAAATGAACAACCCGTGTCTTTAATTTACTGCCGCAGGTGATTTAATTACTCTGTAAACAAGTGGGTAACAAGCACCACTTTCATTTTCATCAGACATTTTTATCCAAAGCGACTTGCATTGCATTCAAGAAACACATTGACATTCTAATCAGTTCTTGCTTTCCCTGGGAATTGAACCCACGACCTTGATGTTGCAATCCATCTCTACTTTTCTTTGAGATGGATTATAATCAGGGTTTGTCTAAACTTTGTGTGTTTGTGTCCTATTGTCTTATAGTTTTCTTTTAAATGATATTGTTCATTATAATGATTAAACACTGTTGTTTTTATTGTGCTTTATGAATAAATTGAGCTTGAGACTGAACCTGCATGTTTTTCAATCTTTGCAAGGGTTCCCACACATCCTGGAAAACCTCGATCTGTTTTCCAGTCATGGAAAAATCACAGAAAACGGGAGAAGAAGCTTAATGTGTTGGTATTTACTGTGCATCAAACGAATGAACGAATAAACTAATCCTTTAGTTTAAATGTGCTTATGTGAATATTTAATCCTGTTTTGTCTGATTAATCTTCGAGAACATTGTGTATTAATCACGTTTAAAAGTGCCAAGAGTGTTTAGATCATTTAATGAATGCTTTATTAGACAAGATTTAAAGACCGTTCATACAACGCTTCAATGTTATTGTATTCCAGTCTTGGTTTAGATCTGGAAACTGTTTAGTAAGACCTGGATGGGATTATTCTGATTCCCATTTCCAGCATCAGAGCAATAACTAACTATTGTTTCGAATCTGCCTGGAAGACGCATGTCTTTGAGAAAGTTTGAGTGGCCAAAGACTCTCAAAGGATCACAGACGGAGAATTAATTACAGTGACACAATCATCAGATTAACCAGTCAACATGGAAAACACAGCAGATTTGAAATAAATGTTGTCAATCATCAGCTCCACTTTTGCTAAGCATTTGATAAGCAAACCCAAAATATTTAATATGCACAGGAGGATACATTTGTATTTTGACATATTTTTTATTAATGAATCCTTCATGTTCACTCAGTTATTAAAGACACGCATGTTTTATACTTTAACTCTGACATGTAAAGCTGACATTGGGTTTCATTTATTATGGCACGTCCTCGCAGCGGAAGTGACGTGAGTCGCCCAGCAGCAGCCGGCAGCGCGGCGGAAGTGACGACACGATGACGATGGCGGATGTTTGGCGCAGGTTGAGTTATGGCGAGAGAGAGACTGTAAACATCTCGGAGTCAAACACACAAATACATCATCCTTGTTAAAGGTGAGAGGAGTTTACCTTCCGAGCTCTGCTGTGTCTCAGCAGCACGATACTTTATTATGTTTCCTCACTGTGTGAACAGAGAACTAATGAACGAGCACATCACAAAACCAGTGAATGTATTAGCATTATTATTATTATTAATATTTACATGATAAACGTTAATAAATAGAGCGGCATGTTGAAGTCTTCCGGTCATTTCTCTCTCTCACTCTCTCCCTCCCTCACACTCTCTCTCTCTCTCACACTCTCTCACACACTCTCTCTCTCTCTCTCTCACACACACTCTCTCTCTCTCTCTCTCACACACACTCTCTCTCTCTCTCTCTCACACACACTCTCTCTCTCTCTCTCTCACACACACTCTCTCTCTCTCTCTCTCTCTCTCTCACACACACTCTCTCTCTCTCTCTCACACACTCTCTCTCTCTCTCACACACACACACACACACTCTCTTTATCTCTCTCTCTCACACTCTCAATGTCTGTCTGTCTTTCTCTCACACGTCTTTAGGGTCAAAGAACTGTTTGCAGTGCAGAATATGTGTGTTTTGAAGTCTTCCGGTCTCTCTCTCACACACACATGTACTCAGTCCGTCACACACACACTCTCTGTCACACACACACACAAGTGTTGAAGTTGGTTGAGTTCTGGCTCTGCACCAGAAACACTTAAACGCACTGATAACATGTTCTCTCTCAGACAGCATTCAGCATTATTCTCAGGAGTTGAACATAGAAGAGTAAAGTAAGTGCTTTAGTGATCGATCACAGACGGAAGTGGACACACATCTGAAGTCATCGTTCAAAACCTGAGTGATTTAATTGATCCCAAATCACTCAAAGTGACACGCAGGGATTCTGGGGTCGTCCTCTATGGTTTCAGTGTTATCAGAGAGAGGCTCTGGTCCGTAAGAAGCATTTCATTATAATTCAGTTCATTTAAGACAGTTTGTTCAGTAATCCGTCAGTTTAGTGCCACTCGTGTGTCAGCGATGTGTTTAAAATGCTTCTGGAAGCCCGTCTGGCTCTGTGTGATGCCAGCGGACGCTTCACAGCCACACACACATCAGCAGAACCCACCGATCGCCTGGCCTCGTGCTCAGAAGGGTTTGCACTGCATGTTTTGCACTTTAAAGGAAATGTACACAGGATTCACACGCGTGTGTTGATTATCTTTAAATGAAAACATGTCAGACTGCTGAAGGCCGTTGTTGTGTGTGATGATGTGTGTTTCCCGTGCAGCTCTCCTCATGTGGAGCGTGTGACTCCGGCCGGCTGTCATGGCATCATCTGGCCAGATGTGTGTGTTCCTGTGTCCTCTGCTGCTGCTCACGCTCTCTCCGCTGCGCACACACTCCTCCGCTGCTCCTGTGACGGGCTCGTCCTGCGGGCCGGGCCGGTCCTGGGCGGTGCGGCTCGACACGGCCTCTGTGAGAGCGGGGCAGACTCTCGAGCGGCTGGCCCAGACGGTGGCCGAGGTCGCGGGCCTGGAGAATCACGGGCAGATTGGGCAGCTGGAGGGGCATTACCTGCTGTGCCAGGGGCCGGAGGACGGCGCACACGGGGACCCCCAGTCCACCACCTCTGCTCTGCAGGACAGCCCTCACGTGCTCTGGCACTCGCGCGAGCACATCCTCCGCCGCTCCAAGAGAAGCGTGACCTTCAACGACCCTCAGTATCCTCACCAGTGGCACTTGGTGAGTATCAGCTTTCCCGTGTGTCTAACTGTAGAGTGAGGTGCTTGCAACATCAAGGTCATGGGTTCGATTCCCAGGGAAAGCAAGAACTGATTAGAATGTCAATGTGTTTCTTGAATACGATGATAAAAGCGTCTGATTAATGCATGAGTGTGAAATGTGACGCAGTTCAAATGCATCGTGATTTCTCCACGCTTGGTTTTCCAGCACAACGATGTGAAGCAGGGGATGGACATCAACGTGAGCGGCGTGTGGGAGCGCAACATCACGGGCGCCGGGGTCACGGTGGTGGTGGTGGATGACGGGGTGCAGCACAACCTGGCAGACATTCAGCCCAATTATGTGAGTGATCGCGACTCAGTGCTCATCCCTGAAATTATGGCATGCCGATTCTGATTTTGACTCCAATAAGATAAAAAACAGAACAAAAAACACTTATTATTCACATTTATTTGAAGTCTTATTGCAAAAGATTTAATTGTAGCTGAAAATCATGGACAAAAATCAACTGGCTAAAGAAGGAACTTGCCAAAAAATGGCATAAAAACAACTAATATAAATTTCAAGCATTATTTAAGACAAGAAGTCACTCATTAAAAACGAACATAGATTAGAAATCGCACAATTGCAACTGGAAAAAGATTACAATTGAAATATTCAGTGTTTTAAGCGACAGGAACTGTAATCAGATGTAAAATAACACTGCGCTTTATGAATGAAATGTAAGCTACATTATAAATATAGTTACAGAAGTGTCTCAGTCAAGAGCAGCGCATGAATGATGTAGTTTGATTAGTGTTTTTATAGAGACGGCAGAAGGAATATTAGGCTGCTGTCACTTTAAGAGCGTCACGGCTGTGTAGGAAACAGCGTGAGAGTCTTCTCGAAGGAACTGATGTGCGTGTTTCTTATTGAATCACTGGTGTATGGAAGTGTGGAACTGGTTCTCAACACCCTTCCCTAATCAGAAAATAAGCTTTCAATAAACATGAACCAAACATATATACAGATTTCAGTGCATGAGCTCTTTTGATGACCTCCTCACGAGCTGAAGGAGAAATGCGTCTTCAGTGTTTTCACCCGTCTCAGAGCCACGTCTACTTATGTCGACGGTAATCTGAAGGTGTTTTTCCAGAACATTTGCTTTGTCAAGCTCTTTTGAGCTCCTGAAGAAGAACTCGGCCTGACTTTGTTCACCTTTTCACACCAGTTCAGTTCATTTTTGGTGGTTCAGGTTGAAGTGTGTCAGGGTCCTCAGAGATGTGCAAGGTCTGAGACTGTTAACCGCTCTCCACGAGTTCTTCCGCTGCATTGAGAGGACACAACATCTCTTCTTGATTGCATGAACAGCAGATCTGCTGATCCTTGGTTGATGAGTGTGACAGAAGATCCCTTGCTGACACCATCCATCTTCATGGTTCCCCTTTCTAAACCGCCTTCAGAAACTACCGTCTCTCTGAATCACTTCTGCTCTGATGTGGAAGCGAGCCATGGTTAACTGGGATCGAAGTGTGTCTCAATCAGCTTGAATCAGTAGTTCACTAAGGGTTTACAAAGAGTTAGTTCACCCAAACATTTAAATCTGCCATTTAATCACGTTGTTTCAAACTCAAATGAACACAAATGAAGGTCTTCATGACCAGAATACTTTATGACAGGTCTTTTTAGGTCTGAGAGCTTTGACTCTCTACGCAACTTCTACTTTCAAGCAGCAGAGAAGTAGTAAAGACATCATTAAAGTCATCCATGTGACTCCAGTCGTTTAATCTCCATTATATGAGCTCTTTATATGTGCAAATAAACATAATTTACCATTTTTAATGGTAATATCAGCATCGCATGCATGCATTCGTGTTGTTGTGTGATATTAATAACTATCAAACACAAAGGATTTTCTGTGATGGTGGACAGAATTTGAGGATCTGTTAAGCGAGTGCTTCCTCTAACCGCTGGATTTATTTCATGCATGTTGTGTCCTGTTTTCCCAGAGTCCCGAGGGTAGTTATGATCTAAACTCTGACGACCCTGACCCCATGCCTCATCCCGACGGACACAATGACAATCATCACGGCACGCGCTGCGCTGGAGAGATCGCCGCCGTGTCCAACAACAGCTTCTGCGCCGTCGGAGTGGCGTACGGGGGCAAAGTGGCAGGTTTGTGCCGGAAATGACTCGTCGTTCGGGGGGATGGCTTTCGTTTAAGATTCATCGCTTTGATGTGTCTGTAGTTGAAGTGTCTGCTGAAGAAATAAATGTACTGTAAATGTCATTGATTAACACTTGTTTTGTAAGGTTGAGCGGTTAAATTAATAGATATATCAACACGTGTAATAGATAATACATAAACATCTACTGCTGCACAGTAAAGTCATAATGTTAAGTGCAAGAAGGAAAATAATGTACAATAATTTTTATTTAATTTATATAACTGTACAATGCGTTTAATACCAATAAACAGTTTATCTACACGATGTGGCTAATGCATCTACTGCTATTTGTATTGTAGTGTTATTGTGCAAATGAATCCGAGTTTTAAACTTGAGTCGATTCCCTAACAAACCTTTTTTTTAATGTATAAATGGCTTTTAAACATCTGTGTGTTGTGATTCTGAAGCGACTGTAATGACTCGCTCTTTAGGAAACTTAGTTTCCACATTAAAGTCATTGCAATATTCACAGCGTTGGCTTGTTCTTAATGCCACGTCAGTAATGCGTTGTTTTGTTGATTGTGAATGTGTGCTTGTTCTCATCCAGGCATCCGGGTTTTGGACGGACCGCTAACAGACAGCATGGAGGCCGTGGCCTTTAATAAGCACTATCAAGTGAATGACGTGTACAGCTGCAGGTGCGTCTTCTGTAACGCAACCATATGTGATATGACGCATTTATCAGTTTTCACAAATATTTAGTAAAGTTATTTATTTGATTTAGTTGAGAGCACCTGATGCCAGTTCCATTTGTTTGGGAACGACATTAGGTAAAATATTAGCTAACAATGAACTATTTCTTCAGGGTTTAATCTTAATATAAAAAGGTTTGTCCTTTAATGAGGACAAATTGAATTTCCCTGATGTTTCATCACATCAACAGCACTGAATGTATAATTTGAATTCATCTTAACCAGAGGTTTTCAAAGTCTGAGACAGTGGGCCTCCCTTTTGACACAACTCACCCAATGCCGCCCCCCCTCCAAAAGGTGCGATGCGCGATCGTTGACGGGGACGAGGGTTGAACAACGCGCTTGCAGCTGCAACAGAATGCATCACAGGGAAATGTAAAATGAAGGAGGTTTAATACAAGTTTGGCGAGTTATTATTAGACTATCTTTTTTTTACAACTCTCCGCGCCTCCCCAGGCATGCTCTGGCGCCCCCCAGGGGAGGCGCGCCCCACACTTTGAAAACCCCGGATCTAAACCAAACCTCGTTAAACTCGTTGCGAGCAGGGAGTGATTTGTGTTTCCCTTGTGAACTTTAAGAGCTGCACGGATCCAACATACTGTTATACGCGTGTTGTATCGCTCAACTGTTTGTTTACTGAAGATATAACAGACTCTTTACTAGTGTATTCACCAAGACCTTCTTTATTGTCAAACCCTGGTTTTAGTGATTAATTAAAACATTTTTTGTAAATGCCCAAGACGGGAACTTCTGCTTTCATCTTTTCCCCCATTATTTTTATAGTATGTTTCACTTTAAGTTCCGTGACGCAAACATTAACATTTGTTAATTAGGTATCCACTAATAGTTACTTTTGACACTGTTTATTAATCTTGGTTAATGAGGATTAATGAATCAAGTTTTGGTCTTGAGAAGGTTGCTCTGATGTCTCTGCTTTGTCCTGCAGTTGGGGACCAGACGATGATGGCCGTACCATTGATGGGCCGCATCCCTTAGGCAAGGTCAGTCCCTCACGGCCGTCTGAATGTGCGTTTCAGCACTGAGATTCACACATGAGTGGTTCTCTTTACTTTTAACAAGACAGAGTGGTGGTGCTTTAGCTGGAACGTGTGAATAAAACCATGCATGTGTGAGAGGGAAGAGCTTCAAACAACAGTTGTTTTCAGTCAGAAGTCTGTTTTAACTCGAGTGATGTCTCTGTTTCCCTCAGGCAGCGTTACAGCATGGCGTTATTGCCGGCAGGAAAGGCTTCGGGAGCATCTTTGTTGTGGCCAGTGGCAATGGCGGACAGTACGGAGACAACTGCAACTATGATGGCTATGCCAACTCCATCTACACCGTGACCATCGGTACTGATCCGCTCACTCACCTTGCCTGTCCAGAATAAGCCTGATTCAACCACAGTCACGAGAAAGAAAACTGCTTTTGTTAATTGTGTGTTTGTAATGCGGTGTGATTGCAGGAGCGGTTGACGAGAGAGGCAGAAAGCCGTTTTATGCGGAGGAGTGTGCATCCATGCTGGCCGTGACGTTCAGCAGTGGAAGCCGGCCGCTGCGCAGCATCGTAAGCATCAGTAGCTGTTAAATGAACTTCATTATGCATTCTGTGTGTGTTGTGTGGAAGAAAATATCTCGTCAACGAAGGCCTTTTTGTGATGGTTTGATTGTTCATTTAAAATAGAGTAGGTTAGAGTTCAGTCGAACATTTGCTTGGGTTGGCAGATAGCCAGAGCTGGTCGAGGAGCAGCATTTGTGGATAGTTTCACCGGCGGATCCAGTTTTGATGTTTGTTTCAAAAAAAAGTTCTTAAACGACAGTGATTCGCCGATGACTAGCAGTTATTGCTGCAGGAATAAAAAAACCACACACTTTCATTATTTCTGAGCTACAATCATTCAAATGATCACAGAAGTAGTGGGATAAAAGTTTATTTTTCGGATTTAAACACTGTGATACTGATCAAAATAGAGTAAATCACCTTTTGAAAGAAACTTAAATAGCAGTGTAACGCAGTCTTTGTTCAGGGAGGAAGGAGGCGGGAACCGGCAGACGTTTCAACAGACTTTAATATCACATAAATCCAAAATAAACATAATGGCGGCAGTTCCTCACGGTCAACTGCTGCCCACACACAAAACACAACATAAAGTCCATAGACTGCAGAGCCTCTATAAATGACGTTATTTTGTTTAGTTGTCTGTTCAGACTCATGGGAGAATCCTGATCTCTGTTGTAAACAAAATAATTGTGATTCTCATTTCATCCAGAGTTGTGCAGCTCTGAATCCTGTCTATAGCGTTTGAGTTGTTATTTCAAGCCGGCTTTAAGAAAACTTTGTACTCTATGAAAACTTCAATATATTAATTTAAATCCCTGTCTTAAGTGTGAATGAACACACTTGAATTGACATGTTTAGTCAGACACAAAAGCAAGAGTGAGGAGTAACCGTGACTATGGTGTCTAGATGTAGTTTTGTGGTTTCAGGTGACGTCGGACTGGAGTCTGCAGAGTGGCACGGGCTGCACTGACGGGCACACGGGCACGTCTGCGGCGGCTCCGCTGGCGGCGGGAATGGTGGCGCTCATGCTGCAGGTGCGGCCCTGTCTGAGCTGGCGGGACGTTCAGCACATCATCACTTACACCGCGACACAGGTACCGCATTACTCCTCCCATAATGCACTGAATCTGCTGCTGATAGCTTGTAATCACCAGCTGCGACGTCACACGGGCATCAGCTGAGTCAGGCGTGTTGGCGTTCAGATTTACACACTACACAACCTGGATCATCCAGACAGCAAACGAGTTCACCGACCACAACCTGCTGCTCTCTCGGCAGATGAACCAAGCTAAAAATATTATCCCTAATCACTGATTATTATCTCACGTCCTAAGAATAACAGTTATTCAATAAGCTGTTTTCTCTTTTGATTTCCTCCTCTACCGAAACATGGTTCAGGTTTGTCAGGGCATTATGCAAAGACTTCCAGTGAGTCCTGCAGCAGCTGAGCGTCTCTCGCTCGAGACCGTTGAGCTTCACGCTGCTGTTACGGTCCGCTGGCAACACGAACCTCTGCCATCGTCTTTCCGTCGGCCAGCGGCTCTCGCCCGATGCGATAAATAAACACACGGCTGATCTGTGCCGTGACTCTCGTTCGGCTCGCGCTGAATTCAGCAGACACATTCAGTTTTAAAGGGTGTGTCTGTTCAACAACTGAACTAAATGATTTTATTTCTATAAGAAGCCCAGATGTCATGTACAACGCTGTAAAAAAGCCAGGTCTAAACTAAACTCACTTAATCATTTATAATGTATCAACAAGTACAAGCATACAATGTTATTTCAAGATAACCGTTTGTTACTATATAAATATTTTGGTAACACTTTCTATGAAGCTTGTGTATATAATGATTTATGAGAGTATTATTAGTGCATTATAATACGTGCATAATGGCGTATAAACATCCTTATAATGTGTTGTATCGTCTAGTAAATAATCAGAGCAGCTGCTACGATATGAAGCATTTGCCTATTTGTGGTTATATCTTTAAAGAGCATAATGCATTATCATCCCAGATGAAGCTTGTGTTTGCAGTGAATCAAAACCAGCTTTATTTGCCAGGTGTGTTTACACACACACACACACACACACACACACAATCAGTGAGAGGAGTGTCAATGACAGAGACAGTGCAGACATGCAGAGGAATTACACAGCAGAAACGAAATATAACAACAATATATGTGGTTAACCAGAGTGTTAAAGAACGTATTTGTGAGCACCTTAAACTGTACATAACTATATATATTTTGTATTAAAAATGTATCTTTGCTTATAATTTTCAGGGCAGGAAAAGAAATAAGCTGGACATGCATAAAGATAATGCTGCACACACTTGTGTTATAACACTTAAAAATACCAATAACAATGTTTGTTAAAATGGGATTGACCTTCTGATTTCTTTTTGTATATATAAATATTAAGCTACTATTAAATCTGCATGTTTATCCCCTGTAATACTACAGAGTTCTAGTAAACCTTTTATTTATAGAAATGCACATGCATGACTTGCATGCGTTTCCACAGCTTTGACTTTACCTTGCAGGAAATGTCTTCTATCCACTGAACAGAGGACTTACGGTTTACCGTTGCTTTGCTTGAAGACAAAGACCACTTCTAAATATTCTGACAACACTGTAACTCTGTTTCATGTTTAAAAGAAGACTTGATTTCTTCAGCAGTAGAAGAACACTCACAAGATCTCAAGATATGAGACTTGAGGAAGTAAAGGATATGAAACTATGGGGAATATAATCCATCATAACTCAAGTGGATAAAGTTATGTTCATTGTGTGTTTTAACCACAGATCGCTAAATATTGTTACCGCTGTTCCGATTATTCATGAGATGATAAAACGCATTAAGAGGTTGTTTATAAGGCATTATGCATATTATAATGCGTTAACAACACCCTTATGATGCATTATAAGAATATGCTTCAATATCAACATTTTAAAAAACACTGACATTTCATAGTTATCAATCCCAAAATCAAAATCAAAAAATAAAAGTTATCACACAATTATTTAAGATGCGTTAACAAAAAGTAATGCAATCATAAAAATGTTGCTGTGGTTGTATTATAATTTATGCTTTAAGCTTCATTGTAGTGTTAAAGTCTTGATGCGTCATCTGCATGTTTCTGCTGCGTCTCAGCGTCAGGGTTGATGTTGTATTAGCAGTAAATGATGTGTGTGTGTGTGTGTGTGCAGCACGACGCACAGGCCGACTGGAGAAGGAACGGCGCAGGTTTCCATCACAGCCACATGTACGGCTTTGGGCTTCTCAACGCCTGGAGGCTCGTGAACGCCGCCAAGGTAGAGTCTGCCCCGTCACAGCACTGCTGCTGCCTCCTTACGTCACACACACACTCTTACATCCGTGTGTCTGCAGGTGTGGGAGTCCGTCCCGTTTCTGGTGTCCTACCAGAGCCCAGTGTTGAAGGCCAGCGAGATCATCCCAGCCCATCCTAACAATCTCACTCGCACGTGGAACGGTAAGAGATTTATGTGTGGGACATTTCACCTCAAATCAGAAGTAAAAATAAGGCGATTAGAGTTTGCATGTATACAATAAATGGAATGAATGAATGCAATACAGTATTTAAATCTGTCCAGTGTTTTGCGAGCAGGCCATAAAGAGCGCTGTTATGACAGCAGTGTGTGATGAGAACGGATCCTCGCGCGGACAGCGCTGCTCTGCCCTTACTTGGACATGTTTGTGAGCGTTTATGCGTTTAAGTTTACAGCGAGAGTGAAATGTTGCTTCCCTTCTCAATTTCACACGCATCTCTCGCTCTCTTCAGTCCGTTGGTTGGGAAGCGCTGCGTTTCTTGCTCTGTTTGACAGTCGTTCTCTCTCTGAAACACAGTTTGTTTTGAGCTGGATCAGTTTAAGCAGCAGTTGCTCGTGTTAGATGTGTGTCCACTAATGAAGTGACGTCTGAGCATCACAAGCATCGCTCCAGGAGCTTCGTGCACAAAGATGATTTGTTTTTCCCCCGGTCTTTACAATGAGGCATATAGCTTTTCTTAATATTTACTCTATTAAAATGACAGAATAAATGTCCACCAACAGTCTTTATGCAATGCAGTAAAGTTTTGGATAGTTGTCAATATTTCATTTACATTTGATGCATTTAGAAAGATTAGATTTACATTTAGTGTGTATTTAGAATTTCTGTATAAAAGTGACAGAAGTTTAGTTCCTCATAATCTAAATGTGAGTAACTGGGGGAAATTAGGAGAAACACAGAAAGAAATAAAGTTTTTTGTGTGCATTTCAGCAGGACAGGTTATGAAAACATGTTTTTAAGTTAATTTAATTAAAAGTTATAGTTTTGAAAGTCTGTTAATAGTTCAAATGGATGTCTTTCGGTTATACTATAATTTAATTATAATGGCTATAATTAAGTAAAAATATATACATTTAGTAAAGCCATCAGTGTCATTGCTATTATCAGTACTGGCCATCATTCATAGTGTGAAAACAATTCAGCCGTTGAGAACAATCATCGATGGCCTCCTCCTGCTAAATCACTCTCTTTTAGGGTTGTCTTGCCGTCTCACTTTCATTTGCACCAAAGCAGGAGCAACGGATCCACAGTCACTTCTGCTTCATACCCGGACGATTGATTCCCTGAAGTTGAACTGATTTGGTGTTGCACTGTGATGATGAAGTGCTCTCTTAATTCACCAGTGGTTCCCTCAAGATTTGCATACGTTTTTTTGAGATTTTCCCAGCTTAAAATGTGTAAAACAAGGTCCGGTAAACATAATTTGATGATACTTGGATGTTTTACAACGTTAATTATACTTATCGAAAACTCAAATTTTCAAGCTGTTGTTTAATTTTTTTTTTTAAATGTGTGTTTCTAATAAGTTTGTAGATAAAACGTTCGTGGTATTGAGTGTGTGTAGAGCGAAACGTCCGAGTGTTGTGTTTACCACAGACCTTATGCTGCTTATAAACCGTTAAACCCCATTGGAAAATCTTGAGAGAACCAGTGGTGAATTACGCCATGTGTTCACCAGAGCGCTTTTTCCCGTGGCTAGCATTTGTTTTCAATTGATTTTATAACACCAGGAGCGCAGCCTTGTGCTGAGCATCTATTTCATTTCATTTTTTTTTTTTTTTTTTTTCACCAGTCGCCATGAGTTGAGGAATGTTCAACTTAAAACGCTCGTCGCTGTCACTTTTTACCCTGCCATCCAATCACAGTGCAGGAGGGGCGGGACTAATACCAGCCTGTCCAACCATCACATTATGACATAAATCACATCACATAAAAACTAAACAAGATCATTTAAAACAAAGCCCAGAGCAAATACTTTATATTGTGACCTTTTTACATACAGAAACAAGCTATCTGTGAAATGAGATGCTAGTGACGCTTCACAGATAATCCGTATCATAGCAAGCTTAAGCGTGTCAACTGGAAAAAACCACAACGCTGCTGCCAAAACACCATCAAGCGCCCACAGCTTGGCATTTTCAGCTGGTTAAAAACAGCCTGAGTCTTCCGGGTTTAGACGTTACTCTGTTACAAAACAACGCAACAGAATTGCTCACCGGTGATTCAACGACATGTGTTTGGACTGATGCAAGTGACAGCAACAGAAACACAAAGTGTGTCTGATTAAAAACTGATTACTTATGCAATGTTTGTATGTAGATCAAGTACTGCCTCTATGTAAACCTGCTCAGTTGCGGCGTGTGAGTGCTGTAATCTGCACCAGTGTGCAAACGTGAGACGTGTGAAACCACACATTGTGTATCCATCAAGGAATTGTTTTTTTCTCTTAGTAATTGCTTCATGTCAGTGGGAAAATGAGTCATGAATATCTTTGATTTGTGAATATCCTCTGTTCAGTCACGGCGTCGGACTTGAGGCGGTCCGGCATGCAGACGCTGGAGCACGTGTCCGTCACCGTGACCATTCTCCATCCTCGGCGCGGGAACCTCGAGATCTCGCTGGTGTGTCCCAGTGGCATGACCTCGCTGATCGGAGCCAAACGAGCGCTGGATGTGTGAGCGTCCACTCTCTTCTGATTCCCCACACATGCATGCGTGCTCTGCCAGTGTGAGTCTGATGTGAACCCGTTTCTGTTGTTTGAACAGAGATACGACTGGATTAACAGACTGGACGTTCTCCACGGTGCGATGTTGGGGAGAAAGAGCAGAGGGACAGTACAGTCTACAGATCACTGACCACAGTAAGACCATCACCACTGCTCATGCTGAAGTGTGTGATGAGACTTCACTCTTATCACGCACAGGGTCACGACCGCTGCGGTCAGCTGTAACAGGAAAAGGAGGAGTCAGAGATGAGAAATACTAATACGTTTATTGTTAAAAGGGATTGATCTTCAGGGGCAGACAATCCCAAAATAACAGACAAATGATCTATATGAAAACCTCTACTTTACCTAAACTCAAAATAAAGAAAACAAAATACAATCGATGAACATACGCAGGTGTTGCAAGAGCTCAGCAGTGGCAAGGAGGAACCGGAGGAAAACATTTCTACAAGAGAAATTAAGGCAGTTATGGCTGTGTGGCAGAAGGTTTCTGATTTCATTGAAAAGAAACACTGATAAATCGTGTACGGGTCGAGCGTCTGCGCTTTATGACGACATGTGCCTTACTCAGTTATAAAGGGAGACAGAAACTAATCTCCCTCGGTGGATATTTTGTTAAAAGGTCTGCGCCAAGAGAAAGAGAAAGTGAGGGTAGTCAAGCGAAAAAAGGGAACAAAACAAATCGAAATGTTAATTTAAGTTTATGTAAGTTGCGTAGTGTTCTGCTCACCAACCCCTTCCTCCCTCCCTCCCTCCACACCTGCCGCTGCTGTCTGTAAATATTTTTTAAATTAAAACCACATTTTATTTGATATCACATGGATTCTTATACTGTATACATGTACTATAATTGTGTGTGTGTGTGTGTGTGTGTGTGTGTGTGTCTATACCAGGGGTGGGCAAACTACAGCCCGAACTCGTCGAACTTGGATTAAACCTCCTTTATTTTACATTTCCATGAGGTCATTCTGTCGCGGCTGCAAGTGGTAGTGGTGCTGAAGCTTTGGTGGAGAGTAGGCGCGCCCTGTCAACAATGGTGTATCGCGCTCCAACCCCCCCCCCCACCCCGTCAACAACTGTGTATCGCGCTCCACCCCCCCCTGTCAATAATCGTGTATCGCGCTCCACCCCCCCCCACCCCGTCAACAACCATGTATCGCGCTCCACCCCCCCCCCCCCAACCCATCAACAATCGTGTATGGCGCTCCACCCCCCCCCCCCCCAACCCCGTCAACAATCGTGTATCGCGCTCCACCCCCCCCACCCCGTCAACAACCGTGTATCGCGCTCCACCCCCCCCCCCCCCCTGTCAATAATCGTGTATCGCGCTCCACCCCCCCCGTCAATAATCGTGTATCGCGCTCCACCCCCCCCCCCCCTGTCAATAATCGTGTATCGCGCTCCACCCCCCCTGTCAATAATCGTGTATCGCGCTCCACCCCCCCCCTGTCAATAATCGTGTATCGCGCTCCAACCCCCCCCCCCACCCCGTCAACAACCGTGTATCGCGCTCCACCCCCCCCTGTCAATAATCGTGTATCGCGCTCCACCCCCCCCCACCCCGTCAAAAACCATGTATCGCGCTCCACCCCCCCAACCCATCAACAATCGTGTATGGCGCTCAACCCCCCCCCCAACCCCGTCAACAATCGTGTATCGCGCTCCACCCCCCCCACCCCGTCAACAACCGTGTATCGCGCTCCACCCCCCCCTGTCAATAATCGTGTATCGCGCTCCACCCCCCCCCTGTCAATAATCGTGTATCGCGCTCCACCCCCCTGTCAATAATCGTGTATCGCGCTCCACCCCCCCCTGTCAATAATCGTGTATCGCGCTCCAACCCCCCCCTGTCAATAATCGTGTATCGCGCTCCACCCCCCCCCCCCGTCAACAACCGTGTATCGCGCTCCACTCCCCCCCTGTCAATAATCGTGTATCGCGCTCCACCCCCCCCCCCCACCCCGTCAATAATCGTGTATCGCGCTCCACCCCGTCAACAACCGTGTATCGCGCTCCACCCCCCCCCTGTCAATAATCGTGTATCGCGCTCCACCCCCCCTGTCAATAATCGTGTATCGCGCTCCACCCCCCCCCCCGTCAACAACCGTGTATCGCGCTCCACTCCCCCCCTGTCAATAATCGTGTATCGCGCTCCACCCCCCCCCCACCCCGTCAACAACCGTGTATCGCGCTCCACCCCCCCCCCCCTGTCAATAATCGTGTATCGCGCTCCACCCCCCCCGTCAATAATCGTGTATCGCGCTCCACCCCCCCCCCCTGTCAATAATCGTGTATCGCGCTCCACCCCCCCCCCCTGTCAATAATCGTGTATCGCGCTCCACCCCCCCCCCTGTCAACAACCGTGTATCGCGCTCCACCCCCCCGTCAATAATCGTGTATCGCGCTCCACCCCCCCCCACCCCGTCAACAACCATGTATCGCGCTCCACCCCCCCCCCTGTCAATAATCGTGTATCGCGCTCCACCCCCCCCCTGTCAATAATCGTGTATCGCGCTCCACCCCCCCCCTGTCAATAATGTGTATCGCGCTCCACCCCCCCTGTCAATAATCGTGTATCGCGCTCCAACCCCCCCCCACCCCGTCAACAACCGTGTATCGCGCTCCACCCCCCCCCACCCCGTCAATAATCGTGTATCGCGCTCCACCCCCCCCACCCCGTCAATAATCGTGTATCGCGCTCCACCCCCCCCCCTGTCAATAATCGTGTATCGCGCTCCACCCCCCCCTGTCAATAATCGTGTATCGCGCTCCACCCCCCCCCTGTCAATAATCGTGTATCGCGCTCCACCCCCCCCCCCCCCCCGTCAACAACCGTGTATCGCGCTCCACCCCCCCCCCCCCCCCACCCCCACCCCGTCAACAACCGTGTATCGCAGACTTTACACATAACACAACAATTAACAACTCAAGATCATAACACACACCTGTAGATCTAGATCTGTAGAACTAGTTTGGAGTAAGCAAAGAACAGAAGCGTTGTGAGGTGTTTTGCAGACTGGTGCCATCACCCCGTCTTCTGTCTTTCAGGAGACTCGACTCTGGCGTTGGGCGTTCTGAAGTACTGGAAACTCACTCTGTACGGCTCGTCTCTGTCTCATCAGCAGGTGAAAGAGAGACAACGGTGAGGAATAATCCTCTAAATGCCCTGGAAGACATGTTAAACGTTGAGGAAACCTTGAATCCCTCTGGTCTGTTAAAGAGATTGTGCTGCTTAGATAATCATTGGATGCATTTTAGAGCGAATGTGACAGATGTTTCAGTGTTAAAGCATTTGGATGTAAGTGTGTTTGACTGAATCTTTATTGCCCTTGCCAGAGTTGTTGAAGAGGCCATGAGTGGCCAGTATCTGAACAGCAGCTTTGCTCTCCCCTGCCCTCCCGGTATAGATGTTCCTCCGGAGATCGTGAGCCCGTTCACTTCCAACAGCCTGAAGGTGCGTCACACACACATTACAGACGAGGCTTACACTCTAACACTTTTTACATCTTCATGTACTCGTGAAGCTGAGCAGTAATGCGTGTTTTCTGATGTGCAGTCTCTTCTGCTGCTGGGCTGCTTTGCCCTCTTCTGGTCGCTGTATTACACTCTGGAAGTGACCCTGACGCACTGGGACTGGCGTGGATGTGCGGCGGCCGAGAGGGGACGAGACGGAGGACTGGAGGCGGGATCCATTGGCTTACAGGACAGTCAAGTGGTTGAAATCCTGCCCGAGATGGACAATGAGTCCAAAGTCCCGCTCATTGCCGCTGATGAGAACACGTAGCACTCAGGGAAACCTTTCTCTCTTGTTGCTTTGCCTCCATTTCTTCTGTTTGAAAGCGCTCTGATGAGTTGCCTTGTTTTCTTTTCTTCGGTTTGTTTGCTGATCTTGTCATGACAATGTTACCTTATAAGAGTGCCTGATAAAGAGTGAGTCTGCGCAGCATCTGAAGCGTTTATTGCGTATGAGACGGGATGACTGGAGAGAGTGTGTGTTTGGTGACTGCTGTGTGAATGATATGGAGTTTAATATAAATACTTTTTGTTTTTTACTTCTTTTCTTGATCGTGATGCATTGATTGTGTCATGATTGGATAATTCAGAGTATAAATACCTCCAACACTTGAATTTTGAAAGAAGGAAAGGGAGGTTTGTTTTTGATCTGAGGTCTGCTTGCCTCCAGTCGTTTTACTGATTTTTAACCAGGGTTTTTTTTTTTTTTTTTACTGAAGTGTGGTATTCCTGTGAACAAGAACTCAGATATGGTTTAAATAAATAAAAATATAAAAAGGGAGAGTGTTTCAGCTTCTCTTTTAAACATGGGTTACAATATTAGGCAAATCAACACAGAATTGTAAGGGCGACAAGGAAAACTACATGATGTTGTTTGTGAGGAATTGATTGGTGGAAGTCTTTCAATAAAAAAATGAGGATCAGGGGCATCGGCTAAAATTGAACAACTTGCTCTACTTATTAAATGCAAGATTAGTGCCGATTTCACAGACAAGGTTTAAACTGGTCTCAGACTAAAGTGCATGTTTAAGATGTCATTAAAATATGCCAGTGCCATTGTTTTGTCTCAAGACGGCACACCTGTGATGTTTATAAAAGCTACTTGGCTGTATTAATTTAATCAAGGCCTAATCCTGGTTTAATCTAAGCTCTGTTTAAACCTGGTCTGAAGA
Organism: Rhodeus uyekii; assembly: GCA_037043235.1. Classification (NCBI taxonomy): domain Eukaryota; kingdom Metazoa; phylum Chordata; class Actinopteri; order Cypriniformes; family Acheilognathidae; genus Rhodeus; species Rhodeus uyekii. Next base: position 135,318 of record JAWRVZ010000522.1, read on the forward strand.
CTGATGACCTGTGACTCATTCGGACCAGAACTGTGTATTGAGAAAGTAAATGGGATTTGATCTTAACGTGCACGTACAGTATCACAAATGCACAATCAGTCATTTTCACTGCGCTGAAACACAAAACTCAAAGAATGTTGCAGTTACACAAAATATGCTACACAAAATTAGGGATTGACTACAGGCTTGGACTCTTGTTTTAGTACCAAGTGGTGTTACTTTTTATTTATATTTATTACATTATCATTCTGGTCATATTCTGAAATATGGATGTGAAGGAGAGAAAGGTCGGCTCATGGGTTCATGATCTGTCGAGGTCGGCCGTAGCCTGTCGATCCGGCCTGGGACGCCCCTTTATTGGATCCCATCTGCAGTCCAATGACATTTTTCCCCTCTTTCAACTGGTTTTCAGAGAAATCTCTCCGATTCTCCTGAGCTTTCCTGCAAAGAGGCATTGAAATCATCAACGTCTATAAATGAAACAAACCCACACTACTTGATTAATAACCGCAGACAATCATAACAATAACTCACTTGAAGAACCAGTTGGGATCTCCGCAGAAGGCGCCGTCATCTTTTGTGACCGCAATGCTGCCCAGAGCCATGAGCGTCCTCTGCACGGCTGCCAAGTCCTTTCCTGACGTCCCAGCAGCAGGATGAGTGCAAACAGAGACAGCTGAGTCATGCACACAAATGCTGTCTATACCATAATCATGCACTGTTTATTTGTTGGCCAGAGATGAACTGGTGCCTCGACTGAGCCTGGTTTTCTCTTTTCTGTCTCTGGAGTTTTGAGTTCTTGTCTCTGTTGCCTCTGGCTGGATTAGTTGGGGACTCGTAACACTTAATATTCATCAATATTATTGACTGGTTCTTCTAGAGCTGCTGTTCAGCCAAAACATACTTTGTTGCTTTATTTTACTGCTATCTCTGTAAAGCTGCTTTGAAACAACCTTTATAAATAAAGGTGACTTGACAAGCAATCTATAATAACAGTGATGGAATTATACCATAACTATATATCTAACTGAACTGATTAGATGTTAAATGCTTGTGTGTTTTCAACTGTAACCTCTGTCTCTTGCAAAAGATACCAGAGGTCAATAGGTCAATACACAAAAGTCATCGATGGAAGAGAGCTGGAAACAATATTTTAAATATTTATCAATAATATTTCAATATTTAATTGTGACATGCGATCTAAACGTCTATCAGGAATATGTGCTTGTTTGAGGAAGGTCAGTGATTGGTTGTTGTGTGATCAACTCACCCTCCCACAGATCTACCGTCTGAAACATGTCGGTTTTGACGACGCCATATCGCTCCGCCGCGTTAAGAAACTGTGACACCTGCTCCATCTGTTTGAAAGCCATGGTGGAGCTCTGGATCTTCTTTACGGGCTTGTCCTTGCACAGACTGTTGATGAGCTCACACAAGACCTGAGAACGAGGAAAGAAAACAAGATTACGTTCTACATGTCAGTGTTTTCCATAACTGGAATCATAATTGCGAATGACATTATAACAACACTGAGTGACCAGGTTACTCATCCAAACACTGTGGTCCGGTGATGGCAATCAACATGGATGTTACGAAATTAGATTTTGGTAGGTCTCAGCATTCCTTGTGCCAATTGTGAGGTCTCTGTTTCAAAACCTATTCATTTTACTTTCTGAATAACCTGGTTCGCTTTGAAAGTGGGGCTCAACACTGTGTCAACGCCATCAGGTGTCTGAAAAAACACTCAAATGTCATCGTCTGGTGGCCATCGTCGAGTGCAATCCTGCTCCTGCAAAGATTAGCTCCCACCCCATGTAAACACATCTGAGCCAGCTACTCAAGGACGGAGACGAGAGGACACCCGTAGAACACATCGTCAACCTTTCTGTCTTCAGGAGACGTTTGTTCATGTGCACGTCTCAGACAAACCCTACTGGTGAAACACCTTCAACTCCTTGAGGATGCATTCGAGAGAAGCGTTGTTCCTCCTTGATCCTCACCTGAGGGACAGCAGTCAGCATTTGCACGAACGTGTTTCGGTTCTTGAAGGAGTTGAGGGCACTCAGAACGATGCATTTGTGGTAGCAGAGCCTTTTCTTGATAGTCTGACAAGGATCTGGCATTGAAGCGGGAGCGTTTGGCTCTCGGGGGAGTTGAATGCATGCTTTGTGAGAAGCTCCACCTGCGCTTGTTTCTCTCTTGAGGGATGAGGGTTTACTCTCGGTTTGGATCCACCGCAGTCCGTTTTATCGTCCGTCCATTTTGAACTTTCTTGAGTATGTATGAATGAAACATAAATCATGAGAGCGTTTAGCCGTTATTATGTTTAGCCATATCGCCTTGTTTTGGAAAAAAATAAAATGCCATGGGATATTGCTTGAATAAAACTCTAGATTGATTCACACTGGCCCAGGAAAACCTCTACTTGACGGAAAAATTGGTGGCGATGAATCAACATTTTTTTTAATTCTCCACCCATCATTGGCAGCCCTTTCAAAATCATTTCCAGAATGACCGGAGAATAACAGACATGCTTTACTCACACATCCGTCTCTGAGCCAGGCCTGAAAACCCAGTTTTCCTGCCTCTGGCTTCCCCACCGCCGGCCCGCACTGAGCCACAATCCACTCCACCAAACGCGCCTCTAGCTCAGCGTCGTACTTCTGCTCGATCTTGTCCTGCACTTGGCGGCTCATCCCATAAGACGGACCCTTGTTTGCCATGGCTGGAACTCCCTGCTTAAAAGAGAAGATGGTGTCAGACCTGACATTTCATTGCGTCCTAATCTATCAAATCAAGCAACATTTAATGTTTCCTAATATATGCAATTCACTGTAACTTTTTGTATAATTTTGTATTTATTTTTGTTCCATTTGTAGATTCCTTTGTCAATGCAACACATTGTTTATGGATTAAATATTAAACAGGAACACATGCTTGTGCCATTTACCTTTCTTGACAATCCTCTTCTCCTAAAACTTTTATTTCATTTCAATTTAAATTAATTTCAGCTAAAACATCATCAGAATACAGTGGAAAGACAATGATGCAGCAGCCACAAAGCCATGATATCAACTCACAAATCATGCGTATAGATGTTGTGCAGTGTAAACAACGGCAAACAGTTCAGCTCAATTATTTTAAAGGTTTATGTACATGTTGTCAAATACACTTCTTGAGTTAAACTGTTATCAAAAAGCAATCATGAAGGCACAGGTTCAAAGATTCACATGTTCATGTAGTCCCTGAACAGACGGGCTTCCTGGAAGAGTTGTCTCTTAAGTAGCCATAATGTTTATGACAGGATTAGATGAACATGTTCCTCCGGCACATTTGTTTAGAAACGCCATCAATTACATTCAAACATTTCAGCAAAGCGCGCACACACACACACACACACACACAGAACAGCACTGTCACCTGTGCTGCCATTCTGCGGTTTAGGACACCACCTCTTCAAGTTCCAACCTTAAATAATGAGTTTAAAGTCATTGACCCTTGAATGAAATATGAGCAACTTTGCAACTATTTGTCAACTAACTTTTCACATTAAACCGACTTGAACTGAACAACACCGAATTGCATCGTTTTCCTGTTATCTCTGTAAAGCTGCTTTGAAAAAATCTGTGTTGTATAAATTGCTATATAAAGTGACTTTAATATTAAACTATTAAAGACTTTCCTACTTTATTTTGATGCTCATCCAACAGACTATTAATAACTTTGCAATTAAATGTCAACTCATTCTACAAACACTAAACCTAAACTAATAGTCAGTTAACATATATTTGCAAAGTTACTTATAGTCAGTAGAATGTCTAAAATAACTGTAGAATTAAAGTGCAATTATTTTAATTTCTAGATACTTTCTAGGCTTTCCTGTTGTTCTAACAGTAGAGAGCAGCGCTTGCAACAACAGGTCATGTGTTTGATCCCCAGGGAAAGCAAGAACTGATTAGAATATCAATGTGTTCCTTGAATGCAATGCAAGTTGCTTTGTATAAAAGTGTATTTAAGTCATTTAAAAAATGGGTCCGGAAAGTAAAGTTAGTTCTGAGAAGAACTCTAACAGAAATTTTCTGATGTACATTCATAAATGTCTAAACTGTTTACCCACAATGAGCATTATTGTATTTTCTTTATTGGAATTGTGATATTTATATTTAGGTAAGTTTCATTTTATACCTTTTCTTCTCACTCCAGTCTGAGTGTCCTAGTATTAGTTTGGATAAAAGGTAATGTTATCAAATTACATTTGAAATAGTCATTTGTCTGCATTAGCTGCTTGTGAAGAGAGACGTGTGATTGATTATTGCTACAAACTTTAAAATACACAAGATCACAACATGCAAAAGGTCAAACAATAGTGAAACACTGAAATGAACTAAGAAATATGTTATTTCACCAGGTCTGTTTTTTCTTTGTCTTTTTAAACTGCAGTACGTAGATTTAAGTTTACTCAAATACAGTAATAACAAAACAAAACTGACCAATAGGTCTTTGGAAATGAATAGCATATGAAAAACATACTTAGTCTTGTAAAAACGATGGCTTTGTCCTTGGAGCAGTCACCCGTCACCTGGAGCAGTGGATGTTGTGTGAGAGTCGTCCCTGTTGCTGTTTCAGGAGTGTCTTTAACATTACTGAAAAACCCCCAAGGCACTGGGTGAGGAGGAGAGAGAAGAGGAAATCGACACCTTAAAAGGTCATGGTGTTTTTCCTCAAGTCCACCCTCCTCTTTGTCAAAGCAATGCCTTATTTGGGAAGAGGCCTGGATGAGGACAGGATCCAAGCCAAGACTCTTTAGTTTGGTCAGAGACCAGAATTCCCCAAATACCACATCACTGCATCAGTAGTGAGAAACGAAGGGCTGTGCGAATGCCTGCTGGAAGGTAGAGGATCGAGTCAGGGAAATAAGTAGAGGGCTTCAAGTTTAGTCAGGGACATAAATGGAATAGTTTGACAGATGTACTATATAATTTTACACGTTAGAGAAATCTGTCAGCAGTTTGGTGTATTTATTCTGGGATCAGAAGTAGAAGCACTGAAATGAAGGAAATAAGAGCAGTAAGGAGTGCTTAAGATGGGATTAAGCAAAAGTGATTTACTGACACTTCTGACGCAACCATCAACAAGGCCTTCTATGAACAAAATACTCCCTAGTGTGCGTTCAATATTACAGTATCTAATGAGTATGTTAGAGATCATTGTTGAATGAGCTCTAAAACATTTATTCACTGACCCGTCAAGGGATTCATTTCATCTAGCTTTATTTTTTAACATCAGCTGAAATGCAACACTAATTTGTGTGTATTCTCAAAATAATAAATAAATGAAAAACAAAACCTCAATTTCACTTCTGGGTTACTTCCTTGTTTTCTACAGACAGAATGACAAAACCGGCATCATCTGAATAAGCTAAATTCAGATAAGCGCAGGGTTCACCACGACCACACACGCACAAACATGTTGTTGCACCTACAGGGGATATAAAAAAGTCTACATGCCTGTGTTAAAAACAGCTGGTTTTTGTGATTAAAAAATTAGATAAATTTCATCTTTAAGGCAAAAAATACGACAGCAAACAAGGCCATTGGAAACCAACGTGACACATTTCAGAGAGAATTTGTTGTAAATAACTGCAGTGCACAGAAACACCAAACACCTGGGAAATTCCTGTTGTGTGATGTTCACTTGTATATTTGAACAGGATTAGTTTCCAGGTATGACTGTGTATTCAAAATGTCCTTGTTTATTTATATTGAACTACAAACAATATACGTTCAATTTGTCCTCTCATTCTCTCTTGTAGCCCCCTCTCTGGCACATTCCTCACTGATAAGATCATCGGGGGACAGGCTTAATCTCCTCAGGTCTCAATCATGATCATGATTTCTCAACAAAAAGTCTTGTAAAAAAATTGTTTCCTATGTGTTATATAGCCTTATTTCATTTTCTTAATTAGTTTTTTCTCATTAAAAAAAGTTCATACATTATCACATATTATTGTAGAAGAGGTTGTGCTGAATACAGTGTAGTCAGACTTTAGCAATTAATACGAAAGTAATACGAAAGAAAAAGTGAGGGCATGTCAAAACTTCTCAAGAGCCCATAGAGGGTTAAGGTGGTTTAGATAATACCGAATCAGACTGTTGCCAATTTGTTTATTCAATCAGGGAATCGTCTGAATTCATGTCTGTAAATTGAGGAGTGCCGCAAGGGTCTGTATTCGGCACTCTGCTATTTTTAATATAGATGCTGCCCCTTGGCAATAAATCTGTATTTAAAGCTTGTTAAAGATATAGAATATTGGTTGACCAGTCATTTTCTTCTGTTAAATTTAGACGGAGGTATTAATTATTGGACCAAAAATTAGTACACCAAATCACTTAGACATTAACTTGACTTGAAATATGATTCTTTAAAAAAATCATATTTCACTTTAAAAAAAAACGCATTCTACCTCTAGAAACATTGCTAAGCAAAGGAACATATTATCTGTTTCTGGTGCAGAAAAGTTAGTTCATGCTTTCATGACCTTTATTCCTGATTACTGTAATGCATTACTAGAAGGTTGTCCTGCATCCTCAATAAAAAAGCTATAGTTAGTCTAAAATGCAGCTCTTAGATTTCCCTTCCTGTTTGTTTACCTGATCTTCTATCGCCCTACAATCCATCACACTCAAGATCACAAAATCCTGGACTTTTGGCAGTGCCTAGTTTATTTAATTTCACTAAATGAAGTAGAGCGTTTTTGCATTCAGCTCCTAAACTCTTGAATTGCCTTCCTGATAATGTTTGGGACTCAGACACACTCTCTCAGTTGAAATCTAGACTAAATCTCTTTAGCCAAGCATTCACACAATACATCTCATAACCTTGTGCTCCAGTTATCTCAGATGCTTATCTTTTGCTTGAAATGTTGTGAACAGCAGCTACACTAATTATTTCAATCTGCTTTTCTGTTTTCTGCCACAGGATGTCCATAGAGATTTTGCCAGCTCCGGTTTGGATCCAGCCTCTTACGAAGATTTCAGATGACCAGATGCATTATAAATAGTTCATCTTTGCACAACACTTAAAATAATAATGCGAATATTCCCTCATTCCCTCAGTGCAGGACTGCACTACCTCACTTTACTACTTTGCCCTTTTACATTTTTACATTGTTATATATTTGCTCTTCTTATTATTTATATATTTATCTTATTTTTTTAGTTTACTACTTGTGTGACATTTACTGTGGAAGGCAAAGTAAGAATCTCATTGTACAGGGAAACATGCTTTCTGTCTGTATATATGACAATAAACACTTTGAATCTTGAATCTTGAATCTTGAATAATCTTTATGATCAGGGTTAGGGGATCAGGGTTATGATCAGCAGATTATTATTACATTCTCCACTTTGTAGATATCTTTTAAGACTATCCAAATAAAGTGAAAAACAGTTGATAACAACTGCATTTCTAGCAACAGAATTCACAGTCATCCATTAATGTATATTTAATAGAAAGGTTTTGCATTCCTCATTGAAGTCGATACCAGACTATGAAGTACAACAGAACAAACACAACAGGCGGGACGTCAGAGAAAGAACTCTCTTTTAAAATATATAAATACAACCTCTAAACAGTCTGTTTAAAAAATATTATGTTGACCATTTCAAAGTTCCTCATTTCCATTTGCTGAGGTCACAATGGAGATTGAATCGGCCATATTAGCTGAGTGAGCTGAACCCAGTCCGCCATGTTTATCTCCTCGCCACAGCAGCAGTCAGTAAGAAATATATTCTTATTAAAGCTACTAGTTATTCAGTCTAGAGCAGTGAGTGATTTTCTGTTTTTCTTGTGTCGTTTGATTCATATGAATAGCATACGTATCAGCAGGTTCTGTATATCACGCTGCTGTCACTTTAATACACAGATGTAATACACACATGCGGTTTACTTCACTGCTGTTTACGTTTACAGACATTATGACTGTTTATGTGAACTGTGAGTGTCTGACAGTTTATGTGCAATAAGACGTGAAAGAGAACTTAATTTTGTACACAGATCAGAAGATTAAACTGATAAACTGGCTTTAAGACGTGTGCAAATAATTGATGGGCGCTTTTTATAAGGTCATAACGACTGTTTCAAAATTTCAATTGTTCTGTTGGGGGAAACCTGTGAACCTCTGTTTTCATGATTTCTACCTTATCTTGGATAAGTTTTATATATTTTAATGGCAAGTACATTTTTACAATACAATACAAAGCAGACCAATCTCTTGTTGGTTTACTTAACCAAGCTCTTCATTAAACAAACAAAACAAGGCCTATAATTAGAAAATATAACACATATTATAAAGCCACTTCCTATTTAATGGTGGAAGATGATTTAATCATACAAAATTTGCAAAGGGTTTGTAAATGGTGCTTTTATGCATGTTGGGTTTTCTCTGTTTTAACCAGTAGGCATCACCTGTGAAAAGCAGTTGAGTCAAAGTTCAAAGTGTTTCTCCCATCACTACAAATAATACACTTTTATGATGACGAAGCGCTGCAATGTCTCATGAGTGATCTTCAAAAACAGACTATCTTTCCCCATCAGAGACGGTGACTCTACAAGATCCTCTCCTATGAAGATCATGAATCCAATCTTCAACCAGACAGAACAGGATTACATGTTTTTAGAGTCCGATCTCAATCTGACCTCTGACCTGAAATGCTGTCTATATCATAATCATGCACTATTAGTTTGTTGACCGGAGATGAACTGTTGCCCCGACTGAGCCTGGTTTGTCCCAAGGTTTTTTTTCCTCTCTTTTCTGTCTCCTGCTGGAGTTTTGGTTCTTGCCACTGTCGCCTCTGGCTTGATTAGATGGGGACACTCAACACTTAATATTCATCAATTTTATTGATTGGTTCTTCTAGAACTGCTGTTCAGTTAAAACAAACTTTGTTGCTTTATTTTCCTGTTATCTCTGTAAAGCTGCTTTGAAGCAATTTCTATTGTAAAAAGTTATATATAAAGTTGACTTGACTCTAATAAATGCCAGTAAAAAAACAAACAAAAAAACATTATCCATTTTTATTCCATTAGAAAAAAGTATTGAATCCTTATAATAAAAAAGTGAGCTCTGTATACGACTGATGCAGTTGATTCCCGTTTGATAAACATCTGATGATGGAATCTCAATTGGCTGCAAGCGCTTGACATATACAGTAATGGCCTAAATTGTTGGCAGCCCTGAATGTTTTCCAGAAAATCATGTATTGCTCACAAAAAATGTTTTAAATACGTTTTGCTATACATATTTATTACCTTTTTGTGTATTGGAACAAAACAAAAAAAGGAAAAAAAAAATCTAATTTGACAGTTTCATACAAAACACCAAATAAGGGCTGGACACAATTATTGGCACCCTTAACTTAATATTTGGTTGCACACCCTTTGGAAAAAATTACTGAAATCAATGGCTTCCTATAAGCATCAATAAGTTTCTTACACTCTCACCCGGAGAGAATTTGAACCACTCTTCCTTTGCAAACTGCTCCAGGTCTCTCATTTTGGAAGGGTGGATTTTCCCAATAGCAATTTTAAGATCTCTCCACTGGTGTTAAATGGGATTTAGATCTGGACTCATTGCTGGCCACCTCAGAACTCTCCAGCGCTTTGTTGCCATCCATTTATGGGTGCTTTTTGAAGTATGTTTGGGGTCATTATCCTGCTGGAAGACCCACCATCTCGGACGCAAACCCAGTTTTCTTACACTTATATTGAAAAAATCTCTAAATCTTTTGGTAATCCTCAGATTTCATGATGCCTTGTACATAGTCAAGACACCCAATGCCAGACGCAGCAAAAAAAAAAAAAAAAAAAAAATTAATGTTTGAACTTCCACCATATTTCACTGTAGGTACAGTGAACACTTTACAGTGAACAGTGAACCTTTCTCTGTACGCCTCATTCTGTTTTCGGAAAACAGAAGAATGATGTGCTTTATCAGTAAGCTGTAACGAACGGAAGACTCAGCTCTGTCAGCAATGGTTTACCCAATTGAAAGCAAACTTTGCATGTGTCAATGTCACCACACTCTCAATGTACCACATGAATTGACACTACAATTTGGTTACAGCGCTGCCTGTTGGTTGAATGTGATAAACCATTAAATCGAAATACTAAAGACCGTATTGTTGATTTTTCAGCCATTTAGACTTAAGTCATATTGAAATGTCTTTAGATTCTTACTGCCGTTGGTCTGATGATGCCAGCCATGTCGGCATGACATTTAATGCCCTCCTTGCGCTTGGTGAAGGTGCGGAGGCACCTATTGTTTTTGTTCCGGTTCTTTATTATTCTTCTTCTTCTTCTTCCGTCATGGAAGTCTATGGCAGGCCATAGAACCATTTGCGGGAAAATTATGAAAGTTGGCACACTCATTAAGAACTGTCCAATCATTGACCATAGCAAAATTGAAGTCTCTTACTCAATCTCTCTAGCGCCACCAACTGTCCAAAGGTGCACTCACGTTTACGTTAATAACTTTTGAACCGTATGTCCTAGAAACAAAATTCTTTCGTCCACTAATTCCTTGGCTCAAGACGATTCGAATGCAAATGTGTGTCTTTATTTAAACACAGGATAGTCAAGCAGGCAAAGTCAAAACAGGAAATAACAGGAATTCAAGGAACAGGCAAGGTCGTGATCAAGATACATTACAGAACATTAAGAAATAATAGTACAAAATTGGTACAAAAAAAAAAAAAAAAGCTAAATGTGAGTATTATTTAAATGCGATAAGTGGAAATTTGAACGATCCCTCCAAATTTTGGAAGTTGTGCAAATCAGTTTCTGGTCTAAAAACCGCTATGAGTTTACCTGATTATTTAAAAGTAAAGAAAAAAATTATAAAAGGGAAAGAAATTATTGTTGAGGTTTTTAACAGTTTTTTCATTACTGCGGGTTCAGCCCCTGACCCTAGTCATTTATCCAACGATATAATAAAAGGGAATGTTGAAGCTGAAACACATCGCTCTACCCAGCTTTTTACATTTAAGCCTGTTCTAGTATCACAAGTTCATAAAGCCCTACTAAATTTAGATTGTAAAAAGTCAACAGGGCCTGATAATATTGAACCTTATTTTTAAAAAATTGCAGCAGATTTTATTGCAAAACCTATTACTTCTATTTTTAATTTAAGTTTAACGTCAAATGTAATTCCCTATGCATGGAAATCAGCCATGGTTCTTCCCTTGTTAAAGGGGGGTGACCCTCATGAACTGGATAACTATCGTCCTATTTCAGGGTTATCAGTTATGGCAAAAGTTTTTGAGTCTTTTGTAAATGATCAGGTTAAACAGTTTTTAACAGAAAATTATGTTTTAAATGAGTTTCATTCGGGCTTTAGGTCAACCCATAGTACTGTAACAGCGGCAACTCTTGTCACAAATGATTTTATTACTTCTTTGGATAATAGAAGTGAAAACTGAATTTTAGATAGAGCGTCCACCCCATCTATTGGTGACATAACAACATTACACCTGATATATAATACATTTCAATACAGTATGTGTGAACATGTCCATTCCAATGGGCATGCATTTTTTTTTTTAAATCCTGAAAAAAAACTTGCAGGTCTACAATCGATTTTTTACTTTAATTAGTAAGTTAAATCTCTCTATTTTACATACATAATATCACAAAATTACACCCCTGTCAGTGAGAGCACTGAAGTTTGAACGAATCAGAGCGCTGCAATTCAAAGCCTCAAAGCTTTTCAAAGACGCCATTACTGCTGGAGAGAGAGATCATAATCTCCTAAAATAGATTTATGTGAGAGAGTTTATGATCAAACGGAAATTGTTTCAGATTATCAAGTAACCGCTGCAGCGTGTTTGCTTGAAGATTTATGCACTTATATGGCCGAATTCTGACTCTCATTCGTCTTTACTCGGCAACGGATTTTCACTGTTGAGCACATTACTATGGGGAAGGAAAGTGAAAGAAGTTTAAACGCGCGTCCTCTCCTGGACTCGCGCCAACGCATAACCGTCTAAGCGCCTACGTTTATTTATGTACTTTATTGCTGAATTCTGACTCTCGCTCGTGTATACATAGGGAATGCAGAAACATGAATATACATTGGAAAGGCTTCCCTGAGCAGCGCGCGCTGACTCTCTTCAAATGCAGCGTCTAACAGTCAAAGTTATTTATAACTAATTCTTGAGTATATAGTTACATTGTGTTAATTCTTTTATCTGCTTTTAACTAAAGTCTGACTCCTGTTCTCGAGTTCAAATGCGCTTCCTGAGCAGATTCGCTGATAGATCGATGATAGATAGATAGATTTAACTGTGCCTCGATCATTTTTGTGACAGGAAGTTTGTTTTTGTTTTGTTTTCCTTTAATGTTTGTCTTGTAATAATGTTATGTGTGAAATTTTGTATGCTGCCATTTTGGCCAGGACTCCCTGGTAGAAGAGATTTTTATCTCAATGGGATTATTCCTGGTAAAATATGGGTTAAATAAAATAAAAATACAAGCAAACAGATCAGGACAGGCAAGAAAACAGACAGGACCAAGATAAACGCTCGGAATTGTGCACTAAGGCAAACAAGACTTCGCAATGGCATTTCGTGTGAGTGGGTCTTTTATAGTTTATGTAATTAGGTACAGCTGGTGCAATAATCAGTCCGCTGAACAGCATCATGGGAAGTGTAGTGTGTGTGTGTCAGTATAAGTGTGAGAGCTCCCTCTGGAGCCAGGCGGGAGAGTGACAGGGTTCATGATCGTAACATAAACTCTATCTTGGTATCATCTGTCCACAAGACATTTATCCAGAAGGATTGTGGATCACTCAAGTACATTTTGGGAAACTGTAGTCTTGCTGTTTTATGTCTCTGTGTCAGCAGTGGGTCTTCCTGGGACTCCTGCCATAGTGTTTCGTTTCATTCAAATGTTGATGGATAATTCACACTGACACTGATAAACCCTGAGCCTGCAGGACAGCTTGAATTTCTTTGGAACTTGTTTGGGGCTGCTTATCCACCATCCGGACTATTCGTTGCAACCTTTCATCAGTTTTTCTCTTTCGTCCAAAGACTAAGTCAACTTCCCTTCTTTTTATCTGCTTTCAGATGTGATTTTTATATTTCCACACCTGTTTCTTGCCCCAGGTGAGTTTAAAGGAGCATCACGTGCTTGAAACAATCTTATTTATCCACAATTTTGAAAGGGAAATTTTTTCCCATATTTGGAATTTTGTGTGAAATTATGTCAAATTTGCTTTGTTTCCTCCTTTTTTCTTTTGTTCCAATACACACAAAAGGAATTAACATGTGTATAGCAAACATGTGTTAATGCAATACTTCTCTGTGAGCAATACTTGGTTTTCTGGAAAAATTTCAGGGGTGTCGACAATTTTGTACATATATGATTAAGGCAAATCGATATAAATAGAATATATATATTTTTTTAAATCATCAAACTGAAAATGCCACAGAAAACTATTAGAGTGACCTTTATTCATTAAGCCATATACTCTCCTGTAACGTTAGGTACATGTTCATTTTTTTTTCAAGATTCCATATTCAAATCCAGATTCACCAGATTAACATATTTTATAATTCATTTTAATCTCTGATGGAAGGCATTACAAAGAAGGTTACTGTGTGTATGTCTGTATTTACAGGTTTTGTCATTACTCAGGGAATGGATAGATCAGGTATCCACTGAAATTGTTATAGCCCTGGGTGTCTCCACAAAGCTGTCTGCCTGAGAGCAGCTCAACATAGACTTGACAGCCACGTCTAAGCTGGAGAAGAACAGTCTGAGAACTACTATCCTCTGAATCCTCACGGTTATCTTCCCAGGATGAGGCAATCAGCTGACCGTTCTTCATCAACTGCAGCTTTTGGTAGAGCCGCTCACCTGCATTGCCAACTTTGGAATACACCGTGAAGGAGAAGAAGTAGAGACCAGCATGGGGGGCCGTGAAAGTACCTGTGAAGAATCAGGTTGAGGTTCATGTCTTTGCACAGTTGGTTTACTCAGATGTATTGAGAGGATCTGTTTTTAAGGATGTATAGAACAAGATGCACTGCATATAGTCATCACACCAATCCAAAGAGGAGTTTAGTTTGGGATTTGTCCGATCAGTTTAATTGTTTGAGTTGGTCATGGTTTGTTTTCACCCGACTGAACATGTTCAATTGGTCTTTGTTGGGTTTTGGTATGTCTGAGCGGTGTGATATGATTTTCCAACAAACTCTATGTACTCTCATCCTTTAATGAAGGGCCAGTGACACAGCGAAAACGCATGAATCACGCACGAATTACGCTCGAATTACGCACAGATTTTCGTTTCTGCGAGGAGTATGCGTAATTCGTCGGTGGAATGAACGTGGACCGTCAGTGATTGTAAGTGGATGTGCGTCGAAGGCGGTTTGTGCGTGATTTTGAGTTTTGAACGGTTCAAAATTTTTCATGTGTGCGTTATTCATGAGTCGATCATTGATGGATAAGGGTGGCACTGAAGGGGCTGTTTTCTTTGACCATAGGGGGGAAAAAGTGACTCAACAAATTGAATATTTCTCCATTTTTGGATGTATAATATGTTGAATTCTTTAAAAAAGAAGAAAAGGTTTTGTGTGCTTTAAGTCTAGTAGAACCAAGGAAATATTTTCATCCCTTTTCCTCTCTCTAGTTGAGTTTAAGTCAAGTGGTATTGTCCTATCTCGGCCCTATCTGAACCTGTAGCGTTTCATTCTTCTCTAGACTCACACTACTTGCCTGGTGACGGACATATGTCTTTCCCTCTTGCATTGGCTGCCTTTTTTTCACGGACTGACTTCTGATTTTTACCTCATCACCTGGTCCTCAACCTCACTCCTTCTGTCAGCTTTTGACCTGTTGGACTGCTTTGTTTAATTTTATATTTTATTCAATAAACATTCAGAACAGCCTTTGACTCCTCCAATAATTTTTTGACGTTAGGTTTTTGACGCAGCCCTAAAATGTGAAGACGTATTGTTGCACGGTGTATTTTAGCCTGCTTACCCAATGCACTACTGTACCCATTTCCTTCATTGAGTGAGACAGACTGGTAAGAGATGGACATATTGCTGTTGAAAGGCCCAAGACATCCACTCATTGGTAGCATTGCAGCAGTGAAGGCTATCTTGCGTCCAGCTTGAGGTATGGACAGAAAGCAAAGAACATTCAGCAAGTATTTGCATAATGTTTTATTTTAGATAAGTTTATGTAAAGTGACAATTGTGATGACACCTGTGGCTTCCTCTATTTGGCTGTTCAGGTGAGACAGTCCTTCCCATAATCCAACCAAACGCATGAAGGTTGCCTCCTCCAGCTCAAACAGTGGCTTTGCAACACAACAGCAACCCTTCTGTTGCCTGAATGCACATTCACAGTCCCATCCACCACAGGGCAGGGCCCCTGTCCAACTCACTGAATGCAAGAAAAAAAGGAACAAATGGCGAGACAAAGAGCTACAGAACCTGTGTTTATATGAACCGATCAAAGTACTCACCAGCAGTTTCAAGCAACAGGTCAAAAGCAGTGGCAGCCTCTGCATTTGAGCAGAGACAAAGAATCATCAAAATACATGGACCAGCTAGTGTCTTCATCCTCAGAATCCACAGAATCCCGCTGTCCTTTAAAACAAAACTATATCACTTTTTCTTTTTTCTTTTTTACTATATTTGCGTACATACATACACTCTAATTTAAGCCCTCGAAACGTGAACAAAAAACCTTTACAATTATGCTCCAAGTCTTCCCAACCCTGTTCCTGGAGGCACACCAACAGTACACATTTTGGTTGTGTTCCTTGTCTTCTGGCTCTACCTTTGGAGATTGCTTACGATCAACTTGGATCACACAATGACCAGCCGTCTTTGAAACTCCTCTCGGTGGCTGTTTCTGTCATGCAAGTAAAGCTTCTATCTCTTTGAATGGAGAAACATCCAAGTCCCCAAAGCTCTTCACAGAAGTTATGATTAAATGTTGTATTTTGAATCACTAATGAAACTGTCTAATTCATCACAATGAATTCTACAGCAGCTGGGGCCACCTGGTGGCGAGGAGAGCCATTGCAAGCTGGAGCCTGACACAGGTGCTTACACGCAGGAAATAGAGAGTTTTCATGTATTCTTATGCTGACGATACTTCTATTTTGCATAGAAATTAATCTATCACCAAAAGCACTCTTATATTATTTTCAGTTTTATAGATTTTAATTAAGTATGTAATAAACATAAGCTGTAATATTCAGTGTGCACAATATAAGCCAGCGTTGGAATATTGAAGAGATTAAGTAACAGGGTTTTTCTGTTTTCCTTGAGGAATCAAGGGGCTGATAATTTCACAGATTAACACACACACACACACACACAAAAAAAAAAAACTCAAAGAAGCAAAAATACACAATTGAAAAACTACCGTACCAGCTAAGAATAACCATGATAACCAAAAGCAAGCGGCATACAAACCAATCACAAACCAGATGTTTGTGAATTATTAATTTAAAACTATTAGTAATGGGTCTAACAGCAGTAACTAGTTACTAATGTGTTTAATGTGTACTAACGTGTTACGAGCTTTCCTGTGGATCTAACAGTAGATTGTGGCACGTACAACACCAAGATAATGGTTTGATTCCAAGGGAAAGCAAGAACTGATGAGAACGTAAATGTGTTTCTTCAATGCAAGTGGCTCTGGATAAACGCGTCTGACAAATACATGAATGTAAAAGTAACTAGAAACAGGTAACCGACTTAATGCTATTTTCTTGATAGCTTTTTACAATAGGTAATTGTAACGTCCTTTTAGTTGATTTTACATTTAATGAGATCAATTTATGGAGGTTACTTCAAAGTTGTCTGTAAAAAAAGTACATATGAGTATTCTGTCTACATCGAACATCTTTGTAAATATTATTGATTTGAATACTCACTGTGATGAAGACAACAGATCAGGTAGCGAAGAATCGAGTCAGTTACAGACCAGTTTATGAGAGAAAAGTGAGCTGTCTTTGCAGCTTTACGCAGTGGGTGGAGTTGGTCACAGAGTTGCCCAGCCTCCGAAGCATCTGATAAGACCAAAACATAAAGAAAGAATGTGGGACATCACAACGCCTTCATTTTTCCACTTGAAAATGATATTGTGTTACTGATATCCACAATAATATTTCCTACCAGGATAC
Organism: Rhodeus uyekii; assembly: GCA_037043235.1. NCBI lineage: Eukaryota > Metazoa > Chordata > Actinopteri > Cypriniformes > Acheilognathidae > Rhodeus > Rhodeus uyekii. Next base: position 152,527 of record JAWRVZ010000522.1, read on the forward strand.
TCGTCTCTTTCAACTCCTCATGGACCACAGATAATGCTATCATTGCAGCTGCTCTGTGATCGTCATTTGTCTCTTATTGAGACCATTAAAGAATGTGGCAAAAATCTGAAGTCCCAATCTAGAGGTGGGTGTAGGATTTGGTATCCTGATTCAAAGAAAAGGGTGTAGACTAGAGAAAGATGTGAATCTAGGATCATTGTTCACAGAGTTGTCTCATATGTGCCTGTATTTTAACGATGTCCCAAAGATGGAGCAGAATTAAAGTGATATATTTGAAAACGATCTCTTCTTTAAAACCGTGGGAGAGCCATTGAATTTGTGTAAAATGAAACTCCTGTTTGTGTGTCTGCCACAAAGAACAAAACATCCCGCAAAGATAAAAGGCTAAAAGCGATTCTTTCATGTGACAACCAAACAGAAAAACAGAATGAAGCCTCCTCTCTGGCACACAAACAAATGTCCCAGGCCTGGTCCTCGCTCCCCTTGTCGTCATTCTTCCTTTTACCTTTCTGGAGCGCCTGGGACTTGAGACTCCTATCTTAGATAAGTTTCCTACATTGTAGTTCAACTAATGCAATCAAAACAGGCAATGATGTGCAAATGCAGATGTTTTACCATATACAGCAAAAGTGAAGTGTCCACATGTTTTCAACAACAACAACAAAAAATGTGTGATTTTGTGCCTCTCTGTACTCAAAAACCTCTTCATTTTAAGATGGCAATTTACCCTATTTAAAATGTAATAAGCAGTTTAACAATCACAAATTTAGTGTAAATGACTACATTTGATTACTTTTTCGTTATGTGTCTACATTTCTAATGAATCATTTCAATTGTGAATTATTTTGAAACATTTAAAACAGGCAGGATTAACTTTTTAGTAGTAGCTACTCCACGCTGATTGCGGTAAGACTTTCAAAATCCTTCATCCCTTGAATTGTTTTTATAATATATAACATGATATATAATATATCAGGAAAAAAGTGTTACAACTGTTTTTATTGGTTTTACAATCATTTGTGCCCCATTTTTCCAAACACAACAAACAAACTCTGAGTCGAATTCTCAGTTGCACTTGGTTTGTTCTCAATTGGCCCCCAAAATATGTGCTGTGTTAGTAATACACACAATACAGGACATGCAAATTGTTTGCTCGGCTATCTCAATTACAAAAACTAGTAAGGGGAAAATAAAAGAATGTTTCCTCAGGTTCAACATTTAAATCTTTGACGTTGATATCATTACAATAGCTGGCAACCATTTTTTGCACTAAACTGTTATATTTGCACCATTTTCTGATTTCTGAATGCCATGAGTTTTACTTTTCCAGTAGTGGAACACATTTGTATCACTCTCAGACAGGTTGTGTCCTAAAGCTTTGAGCAGCAATGCGGATTGCTGTAATTGGTAGATGTGGTGCACTGCACAGCTGATCAAAAGCATCAGAATAGCATCGCTTTACTAAACAACCTTTAAATATCAAGAGGCATTGTGCACATCAATAACGAAGGAACAATAATAAATTAACAAATTAATATTATTCAACATATCCTAGTCTTTATAGAAAATATTCAGATGTAACCTGTTTTGTAATCACTCATAATTATATAAGTAAACTTAATTCAACTACTAGCCACTAGATCAGAATGCAAATCTTGTGTGTGTGCAGTCTTAGTTCCTTTGCAAAGGACACAATCTAAATTTTACAGTTTATGCATTTATCAGATGCTTTTATCCAAAGTGACTTGCATTGCATTTAATAATCACATTGACATTCTAATCAGTTCTTGCTTTCCCTGGGAATCAAACCCATTGGAGTGATTGAACTACAAGAAAGCTGTATTAAATTGGGACATACATAAGCTCTTGTTCAAAATGACACAGAAACGCATTTTGACATGGGTTCAACATCAAGACTGGTTCGTGGCAATAGATCTGAAGGAAGCATACTCTCATGTCTTGTTACAGACCATCCGTACGGTTTGTCTTCAAGTGAAGAGCATATCAGTATGAAATCCTCCCCTTCACCCAGTCCCTGTCACCGTGTGTCTTTACGGAAGACGCAGCAGCTGCCGACGCCCGACTGAGGGAAGCGGGTATTCGTAATTTGTGCTGATTTTCTCTTGCTTATTTATTTGTTATAGATAATTCATTCCAAACTTTACAATAATTTAACAAAACCCAATTTTGATGCTTGCAACGCTTCTATATTTCTAATGATGTAGTCTGGGGTTAGTTTTTCAGCAATATTATTAAAGTACATGAATATATTACAGTAACCAAACACAACACACAAGACCAGTGCTGCACAGTGATGAACATATTTATTTCTCTCCACATTGGAAATTCGTTCAATACATCCATGCACTTCCAAAAGATGCATTTTGCACTAAAATCAGAACATATTCTAAATAAAATCTATTACATGAATAAAAACGTTTGTTTCATTTCACAAAAGGAAAGCATGAGTAGTTTATTTTACGATCGCTTGCACACTAAAATGAAACCACACACAGTTAGTGAAAGCTGACACTCAGGAAGCAAAATCATAGAAATGTCACATAAAAAGAAAAATAATTTAAATAGAAAAAAGGGAAGCAATTCAAGAGTTAGGAGAAAACGTCTGCTATCAATACTGCTATCTGTGCGGTGTAATGAATGAAGCGGAGACACTCAAAATTAATCTTAAATAATTAGAGAGTTTGGTGAATGTGTGTGTGTGTGTCTGTGTGGGTTTGTGTGTGTGTGTGTGTGGCCAGAACAAGCTCGGAGAAGAGATGAAGTATACTGCAATGAATTGAAATGTAGATATAAGCCTATGAAAGAGCAAAGAGCTTTAGATTTAGAGCAGCAGTGTTTACATGGTATATCCAAAAATGTATTATTATGAAAGAAGTGTTTGCCATTCAAATGCTTCATTCTGACATGTGTTTATGGCATTTCGAATGCAGTGTTGCATTTTTGAAGGAGATGTGCGGCATTTTGCATTTTGTGTGTGCAGTTTTGAGAATTGTGTGTAGAGTTTTGAAAAAAGGAGACTTAGTTTTGAAAACTTGTGTAAGCAATTGGAAAAAAACTGTAAAAGAAGAAAGTACAATTAGACAGGCAGAAAACAAGAAAGTATCAATCTAGTACAGCGTGATGACCTCACAAATATATTATGATTGTTTACGCTGTGAGTGAAATTGTGTTTGCAATGTTGGAGAATATAATGAAAGGTTTGTATGGAGAATGGAAGGTGTTTTTATTGTATTCTGGTAAATCTCTGCTGTTATTTGCTGCACATATGCCTTTTGTTGTTAGCAAACATATACAGTGTGTGTACATTTTTATAGCATGCCGATCGCTTCATCAAATAAATCACCATATTGGCTGTTGGTTATCTCGATCATCGGTTATCTCAATGCTTTTTTGCGAAAAAAATTCCCTCACCCACGCACAGTTCTGTGTGGAAAAAGTCCTAACGCTCAGCATCCTTGTGCGCATTTTTACATGAAATATCCTAATGACAGCCTCTCATAACACAGTCAGGAGGTTCCAACCCCTTTATCACCCCTTAACTCATTCATTGGCTGCATCATTCACCACAGTGATACTTTTATAAGTGATTTACAGAAGTTTTTACCTCATATTCTAAACATTAATTAATTGTGATCACTATTGTTCACGTAGTGAAATATACACGGTTTTAGCCAAATAATAAACAAAGTAATAGGGTTAGACAAACCATATTTTTATACAAACAACATATAAGCCTCTCCTACAAATGAGCACTGTTTTCATGTTCGTCGGACCTGCCGTTTCTCTGCAGTATCGGCAAAAGCGCAAGGAGTAAAATGTGACTTCTTACCCCGTGAGCGGGCTCGTTTTAACAGACAGCGGGTTAGTTGTAACGCATGTTATCCAATGCAAGTTCATTCACATATTTTCATTTGTTTAAAAAAGTTGCGCCTTGATGATCATAAGCATAACATGAATTAAATATATATTTTTTCCTTTATTTTTTTACATTTGTTGTGTTTTGAACAATGTAATGACATGAACAACGTTTTAATAGGTTAATACAATGCATAATATATGATTATTGATGCAACTTGTTCAATACGGCTTAGTGTTACAACTAACCCCGCGCTGTCTTGTTTACTTCAGGACCGGATAGCAGCCACTATGTGTTTTTCACGTCTTTCAAAATGGTACCATCTTTTAGCCAAGAAGATGGTAATCATAACGATATAAGATTAGACTAACAATCTTTCACACATTCTTTGAAAATCGAAAAACAACTACTATAACAAAAATATTTACATGCTGCCAAAAGAGTTTTTCCTGTGGTTCTCATCCAAACTTCCATGAAATTTCTTGAAAAATGGCCAGAAGACGTGTGCAAACAGTGTGATGAAAAGCCCTTTAACACGTCACATTTATGCCCGTGCAACTATCTAAAAAAATTGCTGTTACTATTTACCCCGTGTTTCTTTGTGCCCCGCGCTCCCCTAGTTCTCTCGAAGCTCCCGCGAATTCGTTCGTTCGAGGCTCCCGCGAATTCGTTCGTTCGAGGCTCCCGCGAATTCGTTCTCTAGATGCTCCCGCAAATTCGTTCTCTCGCGGCTCCCATGTTCCACGACTTTAACTCTGGATTATCACTTTGTTTGTTTTCTGCACTATTATAATAAATTCACTCATTTGCTTTCATCCTTGCTTTCCCCGCTCCCCCCTCCTCCCTCCTCCCTCCTCTCTCTCCTCCAAGCAGGCTGCTCAAACCTGAAGTGCATTACAGTAAATTGTCAAGTATTTCTAGAGTTTAATTGTCAATTATTAATTAGTATTTATATGAGATCTTAATGGTTACAATTTTAACTGCAATTAATAGGGTAAAACCAAAAAAATATTTAAAATGGGCATTTGTGGTCATGTGGAACGAATTAATTGATTTTTAGTGCATTCTTATGGGGAAATTTGTTTTGGTGTACGAGCATTTTGGTTTACGAGCTCGCTCTTGGAACGAATTAAACTCGTAAACCGAGGTATTACTGTATATATATTTATATACATTGTGCGTAAATGAGGGAGATTTCCCTCCCTCTGTTCTAATGTTCCTGCCTCCGCTGAATTATTTTTCATCCCTGGAATAAAAAAAAATTGATTCCCCCCTGAACAGCGATCAGTGCTACTTCACCAATAGACCATATTAGAGCATGATGCTTGCAACATCAAGGTCATGGGTTCGATTCCCAGGAAAAGCAAGAACTGATTAGAATGTCAATGTGTTTCTTCCAAAGTCACTTTGGATGACAAATGCATGAATTTAAAATGTTAGTTATATATTTTATTTCTTTAAAATATATAACTAATTAAAATGCTTCAAAATGCACATTTAAACTATAAAATCAGAAATGAACTTTGGCTGTCGGCGTTCCCGCTCATGTAATGAGCAATGACACATTTAAGTTATGGTCCTGGTTCCAGTGGCCTCAATTCATGCACAACTTTTTATAATATCACTTAATACTGTGATATAGTGTTTATGTACAGTATTTTATGCTGACAGCACGTTGTGCTATTGCATTTTGTGCCTACGTGCATACGTGCCTAAGACCACGATAAGAGTTATATCTATAGAAAGCTTGAAGCAAATTTATTTTTGTATCAATGTGAGCTGCTTTTGGGGCAAGAGAGTATGATGTAGAGAGGAAGGTCAAGTGAAAGTGAATATGTCCGTGTTGTTTATTGCAACACAAAAGTAGTATTTTTGAATATGTTCTTTGCATTAAAACCATTTTAATCTATTACTCAACCTCATAAAACTTTACAACTTTATGTTTTAAAACATAAAACATGAAAGTAGCTGGAAAGAAGTCTTGTTTTGGTAAGTGTACACATACAGGGTGTTACACAGAGAGAAGCAATATACCATTCTTGCACTACTGAAATCGCAAAGTAACATACAACAAGATACATTTTAAGTAATTGTTGCACTTTTAGTACAGCATTTTATACATAAAACGTCATAAATTGTGCAGCATGTTACTTTGAATACCGCATTAGTTCTCTCTTTATTAATCGGTGGCATAGAGCAGGAACCCGGTAAAAGTGTTGAAGTGGTTGTTATCGTCGCACAGAAAGCAACCAGCTGGAAGAACAACATCCACCCTGTCCCCTGCATTCAGCTGCACTGCTAGCAGAGCGCTCACACTGTCCTCCTGGTCTTGATTGTTCTTCTCACTCGGAGATGCAAGTGTGCGCCCATTCAGTCGGAGTCGAGCACAAGCTGCTAATGTTGCTCCAGCAGCACCAGCATCACTGTAAACCGTCAGTGCCAGACTGTAGACACCAGACCGTGGTGCTACAAAGGCACCCGTGTTGGGGCTGTAGCCATCTCCCAAGTTAATAAATACACTGGCATACTTCACCACAGTCTCTTCGCGAATTGGCCCGACACAGAGGCGTGTGTCAGTAAGAGCCACAGAGAAGGCACTCCGACTGGCTGTGCAAACATGAGAAAAAGGAGAGTTATTCAGCTTTGAGGTTCAAATTTGAACCTTGAAAAATGGTCACTGTGGCACAAGGGTACAGCAGTGCCAAGAAGAGAGTAAAACAATGGAAGAGCTTTCGGTAGGTTCATGTTTCACTGTGTGCTTTTGAGGTAATTCAATCTACATTCACTCAGTGTGCTGTGTAAGGGAATCTTGTTGAGTAGATATATCAAATCAAATAATGCAATTCAGCATGTCAGCTACATTAAGAATTCTAACCTTACTAATAATAAATGTTGGCAGGTGATTTTCAAATTGGAATTTTGTTCAAAGATATCAGTGACTTTGAGTGAAGTGCATGCCAATTTAACTAAAGCTTAAATACTTTGTAAGTAACAGGAAACAAGATGACTACAAATGGCTCACCACGAATATTGTTTAACACTGCATGTGCTCTCTCCAGTCCCCTTTGGAGCTCATTTATGCTCATGTTGAAAAACGTCTCCATCTTCCACATCTGATTCTGCATCAAGCAGCATCCACAAGACACCACATCAGTCGCACACACTTGAAAGGCAAAGAGACAAGCATCCTCATAGCTCACTTCCCTGACGCCTGAATTGTTGTTTGAGGTTTTTATATGACGTTTTATTTGTATGTTTTTTTGTAAGTTACCATTCTCATTGGGGTTAACTTCACTGGGTTCTCCTAGACCATTCCATGAAAAAATTCTGTCTTCTGCAAGTGTACATCCCAAGAGGCTTAAGATTACAAGGACTAAAACATGTAAAAGAAAGTTAAATAAGTCCAGACAATCCTGTACATAAGTATATGCTGTGGTACATACTGGTGAAGGATTTAATATTATATTTAATTTATAGTCAGGCTCACCCTTCATGTCTGCTGATATCTCTTGTCTGTAGTCTTACCGGAAGATGTGTTAACATCAACTTGAGTAGTCCTGTTTATAAAGGCTACACATCCTGCCTTTCAATAGTAAAGGGCAGGGCCCATTTGTGTGTGTGTGTGTTTTCATCCAATACAGTGCTGAATATGGGACAAGTATTGTTTTCAACTAAAGTACATTATGTTATTCCCATGGTTGTTTTCTCTAGGGTACCACTTATAAAAGTTTATCAGTCTTCATCTTGGAGTTGAGTATATCAGCATACACTGTAAAAAAACGAATTGTCATTGTAATTGTCATTAAAAAAATGAAGATGAACGTTAAAAATAGTGTCTATATTTTATTAATAAAATTGTGGTTCAGTGTTGTGTTGAAAATCTTTGCTCATAAAACCAGGAAATATATTTTTCAAGGAAACTCAAGTAGTTTTGTGGCTTGATTTGAGGCACTGATTAAGCTGATAAAATTAAGGAAGGCTACCTATTTTTTAAGAGAATTTGCTCAATTATGTGGTTTTATTTAGAGACACCAATTGTTTGTTCCCAGCATGCTTTGCATATGGCTGGAAATGGAGAGTCAATATTGAAATTAAGTGTTATTTTATGTGTTTTTGAGTGAAGGGAAACATCAGTTTAATGATCATTTTGTTTGAAATTTGAAAGAGTTACTGTTTTTATTTAAGTTTTGATTGTCACCATTGTGCAGAAGATCACACACTTTTGAGATTCATCTTAAAATTAAAAAATACAATAAAAAATATGAATTTTGTTTTGTAAAAGACTAAATAATTTAGTAGATTTTACATGAAAGAAATCAAGTGTTTTTTTACAGTGTACTGCATGTTGAATTGTTACAACAATAGCCTAAATTAGCACTTGCAGTGTGAAATAATGGATTTTGACTTCTCATCTAAATGAGAAATTATATTTTATCAAAGCATATGTAGCGAATCAGTTCAAATACTGTATATATATGAACTTTTATGAACTCTTGGAAAGACTTCTTATGGCCACAAAGAATGATCTTTTCCTTTTAATTTGTAATAAAGCATGTAGCAAAGGGTCCACCGTTAAAGTGACATGTATGAGCAATACAGAGACAATCACGTGTGAATATATATAATTTTAATAAACAAACTACGAGTACAAACATTAAACAAAATACATACACAGATCAATGGAAAGAGAGAGAGAGAGAGAGAGAGAGAATGGGGGAGAGAGAGACAGCGAAAGGCAAATTACAGACATATAACCTTTGAGAACGAGCAAGAAATCAAACCACACCTTATTTAGACATAAATTCAAAGACTTGTCTTGTCAAGGAATACTTGCATGTGATTCTTTCGATTCTGATTCTGGTGATTCTGGTCGTGCAGATAGTAAGAAACACTGAGAAGCTTGTTAAAATGATTTTTTTTTAAAAACAGAAAAAAGGGGAATTCTCTTTGTAACCTGAATGTATGAGGAATTGTAATTTATGGTGGCAGAAGGCCGAGGTTGAGCCAAAAGAAAAGTGGATTATTTACTATTGGACATTTAAAGAGAAGTAAAACATATAGTGAGATGTTTTGGAACCAAAAATTAGATGAATGATGATCTGGATCCAGATGTAAAGCTATCATATAACTTTTTTGCATGACAATAAAGATCTTCTTGGAGACCTGGGGCCTCATGTTTCAACACTACTTACGCACAAAAACGTTGCGTTCGCCAGCTTTCACGCTCACGGTCGGATGTACTAAAAGTGAAACTAACGTGACAATGTGCGTTTCTCCACGGCAAGTTCATGTCAGGCGTAAGTACATATCTCATTGTTTTGTCCATTGGCGACTCTTACAGGCAATGAAGTGAATCTGCAAACATTATACAACGAATTTTTCTATAAGTCTGTGTGAAGCATTGCTATTTATTTGCAATGTATAAAATCATTTATATATATGTATATATATATATATATATATATTGTCACACAAGCCTTATGGGAATATTCTATAAATTATGCAATTAAGTAAGAACATATAAAAACACGTGCAAATTGAAGGGTAAAATGAACAATTAGTCTATGGCAATGGCAGCTTTGGCAATATTAGAGGACATTGCTAATGGCAGAATCCGAAGAGAACGAGTTTTTAGGGACCACAATGATTTTCTGGCCCATGATGACTGCCTTATCAGCCATTTCAGATGTCCAAGGGCTATCCTCCGAATCTAGTTGGGTCCGAATCTAGAGAGAGAGACAGCGAGGAAACACGCAATACCCGTTCCGTTACAGGTGCCGACAACGCTTGGTTTCCTGGCAACTGATTCTTTCCAAAGGGAACTGACCGACCGCTCAGGAATAAACGAGTCGTATTTGAGCTGCGCAAAACCAGCTGTCCCCACATGATGCAGTTGACCAGCCAAACATTAAAATGCAATTTACAGCGATAGCCGGTTTCCCTAATGTAATCGGAGCGATCGACTGCACACACAAATAAGGCACCATCTGAAGATGAATTTGCATACGCGAATCGGAAACATTTCCATTCAATAAATGTGCAGATTATATGTGATGCGCAAATACGCCTAAAAAATATTGTGGCAAGGTGGCCTGGGTCAACCCATGATTCATACATCCTTACAAACAGCATGGTTGGGTGACAGCTGGTAGCTGACAGAGTGCACGATGGCTTCTTGATGAGTGATGCATTTAAAGTTATGGTTCTGTCTAATAGTACTTTTTATTTTTTAATTTGCATTTAATTAAATTAATTATATAACAATTATATATAATAATTGTATTTAATTATACAACAATCCTTCAGAAGACCGCGGTTATCCACTAAAGACAACTAGAGAGGATAAAGTTCGTCGAGACAAACTTTAGAAGTTGGCTGAGAAAGTCGCACCGGAACCTTTAATTTTGCATGTTGGTAGCACAATTTAACATTAACTATGAAATACGTTACGAAACCAGAAATTAACAGGTTGCCAAGTTGTTCTGGGTGGTTGCTAGGGTGTTGCTAAGCAGTTGCTATGGTATCCTGGGTGGTTGCTAAGGTGTTGCTAGGAGGTTGCTAGGGTAACCAGAGTGGTTGCTAGGCGGTTGCTAGGGTATCCTAGATGGTTGCTAGGGTGTTGCTAGGGTATTTTGGGTGGTTGCTAGGGTGTTGCTAGGCGGTTGCTAGGGTAAAAGGGTGGTTGCTAGGGCGTTGCTAGGCAGTTGCTAGGGTATTTTAGGTGGTTGCTAAGCAGTTGCTAGGGTATCTGGGGCGGTTGCTAGGGTGTTGCTAGGTGGTTGCTAGGGTAACTGGGGTGGTTGCTAAGGTGTTGCTAGGTGGTTGCTAGGGTAAACAGAGGGGTTGCTAGGGTGTTGCTAGGTGGTAGCTAGGCAGTTGCTAGGGTACTTTGGGTGGTTGCTAGGCAGTTGCTAGGGTATTTGGGGTGGTTGCTAGGGTGTTGCTAGGGTATTTTGGGTGGTTGCTAGGGTGTTTTGGGTGGTTGCTAGGCAGTTGCTATGGTGTTGCTAGGTGGTTGCTAGGGTAACTGGGGTGGTTGCTAGGATATCCTGAGTGGTTGCTAGGGTGTTGCTAGGTGGTTGCTAGGGTAACCGGGGTGGTTTCTAGGGCGTTGCTAGGCAGTTGCTAGGGTATCTGGGGCAGTTGCTAGGGTGTTGCTAGGTGGTTGCTAGGGTAACTGGGGTGGTTGCTAGGGTATCCTGAGTGGTTGCTAGGCAGTTGCTAGGGTATTTTGGGGGGTTGCTAGGCAGTTGCTAGGGTAACTGGGGTGGTTGCTATGATGTTACTAGGTAGTTGTGAGGCCTTCTGGGTAGTTACTATGGCATTCATAGCACAATTTAACACTTAGCTAATCATTATTAGCATCTAGCTATTCACTGCTACCATGTGTAGCATGTTGACAGTTCTGTTTGCTAGCATGAGTCAATAAACCCAACCCCCATGTCTCTACGATGCTCAGATCCAGAGATATAGGTCTGGCTAAACGGTTGTTAGGGTACTCTGTTTGGTTGTTAGGGAGTGGCTTCATAGTGATCTTGAGACACTCATTGGTTGCCTGATTAGAAAGAGCCCTCCCCCTTGAATCTATGATATTGTGATGCAGAGTTACATTCAATACAAAATTCCTATGTAAGTTACCTTGAAACATGAAGGGAATGAGGCAGGAAACAGGAAGTGCAAGCACTTCCTGTTTCCTGTCCTTTGCCATATAAGGTAGAATGGCAGCATCACTGATTCTGATTGGATGAGAGACAGTTATAGAACCGCCCCTGCACTGACTCTCAGCAGCTGCAGTGTTTAGATTTGAATTTGGAGACAGTTGGAGTTTGAAATATCTGAACATTCCGCAATGCAAAGTCAATGGGACTTTTTTGGGGCTTTTTTTCACCATTTTTAGGAAAACCGTAGGTCCGATTCCTTAGAAAAGATATAGCAACTCGAGTCAGAACAGGCCTTTGGCCTGTTCTGATTTTGGGTCCTGTAGCACTAAAGCTGTTGGAGGAGATAGCGTGTAAATTTTTGTACAGAATAATAATAATAATAACTAGAGAGGATAAAGTTCGTCGAGACAAACTTTAGAAGTTGACTGAGAAAGTCGCACCGGAACCTTTTTTTTTCGCACCGGAAATTTTGCATGTTGGTAGCACAATTTAACATTAACTATGAAATACGTTACGAAACCAGAAATTAACAGGTTGCCAAGTTGTTCTGGGTGGTTGCTAGGGTGTTGCTAAGCAGTTGCTAGGGTATCCGGGGTGGTTGCTAGGGTAACCAGAGTGGTTGCTAGGGTGTTGCTAGGCGGTTGCTAGGGTATCCGGGGTGGTTGCTAGGGTAACCAGAGTGGTTGCTAGGGTGTTGCTAGGCGGTTGCTAGGGTAACCAGAGTGGTTGCTAGGGTGTTGCTAGGCGGTTGCTAGGGTAACTGGAGTGGTTGCTAGGGTGTTGCTAGGTGGTTGCTACGGTAACCAGAGTGGTTGCTAGGCGGTTGCCAGGGTATCCTAGGTGGTTGCTAGGGTGTTGCTAGGCAGTTGCTAGGGTATTTTGGGTGGTTGCTAGGGTGTTGCTAGGCGGTTGCTAGGGTAAACAGGGTGGTTGCTAGGGCGTTGCTAGGCAGTTGCTAGGGTATCTGGGGCGGTTGCTAGGGTGTTGCTAGGTGGTTGCTAGGGTAACCGGGGTGGTTGGTAGGGTAACTGGAGTGGTTGCTAGGGTGTTGCTAGGTGGTTGCTAGGGTAACCGGGGTGGTTGCTAGGGTAACTGGAGTGGATGCTAGGGTGTTGCTAAGGAGTTGCTAGGGTAACTGGGGCGGTTGCTAGGTGGTTGCTAGGGTTACTGGGGTGGTTGCTAGGCAGTTGCTAGGGTATCCAGGGTGGTTGCTAGGATGTTACTAGGTAGTTGTGAGGTCTTCTGGGTAGTTACAATGGCATTCCTAGCACAATTTAACACTTAGCTAACCCCTATTAGCATGTAGCTATTCACTGCTAGCATATGTAGCATGTAGGAAGTCCTGTTTGCTAGCATGAGTCAATAGACCCAACCCCCATGTCTCTACGACACTAGGAAGCAGAGATATAGGTCTGGCTAAACTGTTGCTAAGGTACTCTGTTTGGTTGTTAGGGAGTGGCTTCAAAGTGATCATGAGACACTCATTGGTTGCCTGATTAAAAAGAGCCCTCCCCCTTGAATCTGATATTGTGATGCAGAGTTACATTCAATACAAAATTCCTATGTAAGTTACCTTGAAACATGAAGGGAATGAGGCAGGAAACAGGAAGTGCAAGCACTTCCTGTTTCCTGTCCTTTGCCATATAAGGTAGAATGGCAGCATCACTGATTCTGATTGGATGAGAGACAGTTATAGAACCGGCCCTGCACTGACTCTCAGCAGCTGCAGTGTTTAGATTTGAATTTGGAGACAGTTGGAGTTTGAAATATCTGAACATTCCGCACTGCAAAGTCAATGGGACTTTTTTTCGGGCTTTTTTCGCCATTTTTAGGAAAACCGTAGGTCCGATCCCTTGGAAAAGACATAGCAACGCGATTCAGAACAGGCCTGCGGCCTGTTCTGATTTTGGGGTCTGTAGCACTAACGCTGTAGGACGAGATGCGTTTAGAAAAAGGTGCTCAGAAGAATAATAATAATAATAAAAATAAGTTTATTAGCATTTCAATATGTTGGCTGCTTCTCAGCCAACTTAATAATAATAAGTTTATTAGCATTTCAATATGTTGGCTGCTTCTCAGCCAACTTAATAATAATAAGTTTATTAGCATTTCAATATGTTGGCTGCTTCTCAGCCAACTTAATTATAAGACCATTTATTTTTAGGATCATTTACAGTGCAACTTTCAGATCCAACCACATTGACGGCATCAGCTAAACTCCCCCATATTTTCGTTTTTTTTTTTTCCTTTTGTTATTAATTCCGGAGGACAAAGTTCCAAATATTTTTTTTTCTAATTTCTACCTCCGATAGTACCACCTCCAATTCACTTTCTGTACTTTCACTTTCGTTTTTGTGCCGCTTCCTTTTCCCAAGTGGACTCATTACCATATTTAAATCAGTTTAATTAAGGGAGGAGACTGGGTGGAGTGTTGCACTCGTGCATGTGCGCTCAATTTCACGTGAATCGGGATGTACGAAGAGGATATGCGCGGGATCCATCGAACGCAGAGATTGATACATCTGGATTTTTTTGTGCGTTCGCACATTCACAGCTTTGTCCGTAAGTGATGTTTCAGTATGAATTCAACGCAAGTCTTAGTACATGAGGCCCCAGGAACTTACGACTCTTAGCCTTTTTTCTCTGGTTGACCCAGAGACTCTACAGATTTGCCACGATAATGACAGCGAGTGTCTGTAAGTACAAATTCTCCAGCTATGTATGAACTGTATGCTTCATTTAGGCCACGTCCACACGATGCCGGCGCGTTCCCTATCCGATCTTTTTTTTCCTCGTTCAAAAATAAATATCAGCGTCCACAAGATACCACTGAAACCGACTGAATCCGGTGTAGTTTATATGCCAGACCAGTATGGGGCGCTGTAATTCTGCCACAGATAATACACTATACACAGAGAAGAAGACTTTGCGCATGCGCATTGTTGTTGCTGTTCAGTGTTGCCAGATTGCTAGTTACCTTTTTGTCACGTCCGACCGGGAAAAAATGCATTGGGCTGGTTGATAAAATTTGGGATGGTTTTTGATGCAAGAAATCGCTCAACATTTTCATTATTTATAAGAGTACGCACTTTGGGCTGGTATTTTTTAAATGGGAGGGTTTTAAGCTGTAGCTGCGCTGGAATCTTCAGTCCAATCTGGCAACATTGTTGCTGTTACTGTGACGCAGCCGACACGTGATGTGATGACATCATCGGTAAATCATCGGATTGGCCGTGCACACGAGTCCGCAAGGGTGTCGGATTCAGATCTATCCACTTTAGGACCCGGTATCAAAAGAGAGCGGATTCAGTCTCCCAAATCGCCCGATGCGTGTGGACGGAACGCCAATCTGATAAGAAATGTATGCGGATGCAGTGATCCGTGTGAACGGGGCCTTAGATTATTTATTTTCACTCCAAAGGATATGAGCTTCACACAGAAAAGCTAATTTGAAGAAAAAAATGTATGACAGTTTCGGACCATTCACCAAATATGAACATTTTTGGTAACACTTTACGGTAAGGGTACATGAATAATCATGAATTCATCCATAAACTCATGCATGAATTAGACATTAATACACACATTAATATCTCATGACTCATCAGGATTTAACACAAGTTCAAAGTCTTGGATGAACAACACCTTAATTAAAGCATTAACTAAGACCATTACATCATCATGAATTATGAATGATTACGCATGACCATGTTTTCTTTGTTCACAGAAAAAAGAAATCGGTCCACTTTCCATTGTGGATAAAGTTATAGTTATGGACGTGGCATCATGAATTCAATCAAATATATGAAACTTACATTTATCAGACACTTTTATCCACAGCGACTTACATTTATTCAAGAAACACACACTAACATTCTAATCAGTTCTTGCTTTCCCTGGATATTGAATCCTTGACCTTGGCATTACAAACGCCACTCTCTACTGTTTGAGCTACAGGAACTCTACTTAACTGCTTATTGTTATGATAGTTAAAGCATCTGGTGTGTCAAAATGTATTTGAGAATTACAGTGAATGAGCCAGATTTGATCTAATACAGTTGAACAGCATAAATAATTCGCTATTTCAGTTTTATTACGTGATAGAAAGCCAAAGGCCTTCTCAAAAAAAACTTTGGCAAACCCATTTAATCTGTTGCATATTACACGTCAAACTAAGATTACTGTAGAGACAGAAAGTAAGACTGTTAAGTTAGCACTTTTAAACATCCGTTCACTTAAAAATAAATCACTTCTAGTCAATGATTTAATAACCACAAACAATCTAGATTTTATGCTTCTAAATGAAACATGGCTTGAAGACAGTTGCAGTTCAACAATCCTGAATGAAACAGCCCCTCCCAACTTTACTTTTATGAGTGTCTGCAGAGCTGTTAGGAGAGGTGGAGGTGAAGCTGCTCTATTTAAAGATGTCTATCAATGCAAGCAAGTGTCATTTGGTGATTACTTGTCTTTTGAATATTTGGGTATTGTGTTAAAAGGTGCTCCTCGCATTCTACTTTTAGTCATTTACAGGCCTCCAAAATACTCTCCAGCCTTTGTGGAGGACTTTACAGAACTGTTATCAGCAACTTCCTCAGAGTTTGACTGTTTTGCTATTACTGGGGACTTTAACATCCACATAGAAAATGCAGAATCCAAAATGGCAAAAGAAATTCTAACAGTTTTGAATACTTTTGATCTGACTCAGCATGTACATAGACCCACACACAATCGAGGACATACACTAGATTTAATTATCAGTAAGGGTCTAAACATCTCATCCATTGTCATTAAGGATGTAGCTCTATCAGATCATTTCTGTATTTTCTTTGATATATTGATCTCTCCGACTGTTGAAGCTAGATCTATCTCGGTCAAAAAGCGATGCTTAAATGAGAATACTAGTGCTCTGTTTATGAAGGCTATATCTTTAACACCAAGCATATCTGCAGACTCTGTTGATTTTCTTCTTGATTCTTTTAACTCAAAAGTTCAGAATGTTATTGATAACATTGCTCCTGTGAAAGTCAGGAAGAAGAGTGGCAGACAAAAAGCACCCTGGAGGAACTCAACAGCAGTGCAAAATATGAAAAGACAATGCAGAAAAGCTGAGCGCATGTGGCGAAAGACAAATCTTGAAATCCACTATAACATCTATAAAGATAACCTTCATGCTTTCAATGTGGAACTAGGCAAAGCTAGACAGACCTTCTTCTCAAATATTATAAACAAAAACTTAAACAACACCCGCACTCTTTTTGCTACTGTAGAGAGACTAACAAATCCCCCAAGTCAGATTCCCAGTGAAATGCTCTCAGACAGCAAATGCTGTGAGTTTGCTTCCTTCTTCTCTGAGAAAATAAATAATATCAGAAAGGCGATCAGCACAACCTTGAGCTGCACTGGGGTAAAACAGATCAGACCACAATCTCAGAAAGTAGCTATTATGTCTGTTTTCGAAGCAATTGATGGTAAAATTTTGGAAGAAACAGTACAGCACCTTAAAACATCAACTTGCGCCCTTGACATACTTCCCACATCTTTTTTCAAAAGCGTGTTTAACTGTTTAGAAGCAGATATCCTAGAAGTGGTAAATGCCTCACTTCTTTCTGGGACTTTTCCAAATTCCCTAAAAACTGCAGTTGTTAAGCCCCTTCTGAAAAAGAGCAATCTGGATAACATCATATTGAGCAATTACAGACCAATCTCAAATCTACCTTTCATAGGCAAGATCATTGAAAAAGTTGTTTTCAATCAGCTGAACAAGTTCTTAAGCTTGAATGGATACTTTGACAACTTTCAGTCTGGTTTCCGACCACATCACAGCACAGAGACAGCACTCATAAAGATAATAAATGATATTCGTCTTAACACAGATTCAGGTAAATTATCAGTGCTGGTTTTACTCGACCTCAGTGCTGCGTTTGACACCATAGATCACAACATTCTCCTTGACAGGCTGGAAAACTGGGTTGGGCTTTCTGAGATGGTTCTTAAATGGTTCAGGTCATACTTAGAAGGGAGAGGTTATTATGTGAGTATCGGTGACCATAAGTCTGAGTGGACATCCATGACATGCGGAGTCCCTCAAGGTTCAATACTTGCACCCCTCCTGTTCAACTTATATATGCTGCCACTGAGCCAAATAATGAGAAAGAACCAAATTGCATATCACAGCTATGCAGATGACACCCAGATTTACCTCGCGTTATCACCTAATGATTACAGCCCCATTGACTCCCTGTGTCAATGCATTGATGAAATTAAAAACTGGATGTGCCTAAACTTCCTTCAGTTAAACAAAGACAAAACTGAAGTCATTGCATTTGGAAACAAAGATGAAGTTCTCAAAGTGAACGCATACCTTCACTCTAGGGGTCAAACAACTAAAAATCAGGTCAGGAATCTTGGTGTGATTTTGGAGTCAGACCTGAGTTTCAGTAGCCATGTAAAAACAATAACTAAATCAGCATATTATCATCTCAAAAATATTGCAAGAATTAGATGCTTTGTCTCCAATCAAGACTTAGAGAAACTTGTTCATGCTTTCATCACCAGCAGGGTGGATTATTGTAATGGGCTCCTCACCGGCCTTCCCAAAAAGACCATAAGACAGCTGCAGCTCGTACAGAACGCTGCTGCCAGGATTCTGAGCAGAACCAGAAAATATGAACACATCACACCAGTCCTTAGGTCCTTGCACTGGCTTCCAGTTACATTTAGAATTAATTTTAAAGTACTGTTACTTGTTTATAAATCACTCAATGGCCTAGGACCTCAATACATTGCAGATATGCTCATAGAATATAAACCTAACAGATCACTAAGATCATCAGGATCAAGTCACTTAGTAATACCCAGGGTTCACTCAAAGCAAGGAGAGTCTGCTTTTAGCTGTTACGCCAGCCGCAGCTGGAACCAGCTTCCAGAAGAGATCAGGTGTGCTCCAACAGTAGCCACATTCAAATCAAGACTCAAAACACATCTTTTTACCTATGCATTTGCAGATTGAGCACTGTGCTATGTCCGAACTGTTTGCATTTTATTTTATACTTATCTTTTTATTCTTTTAATCATTTTTAATGTTTTACTTTTATCATTCTTCTTTATGTAAAGCACTTTGAATTACCATTGTGTATGAAATGTGCTATACAAATAAACTTGCCTTGCCTTGCCTTGCCTCTTCTTGGTGTTCAACCTTAACCCCAGCTCCTTCATGTGAGCGAGCACGACATCTCGATGACGTGCTGCTGACTGAGACGATTGGGCTAATACTAGCCAATCGTCTATATAATTGAGGACACGGATGCCTTGTAACCGCAACAGAGCAAGTGCAGCGTCCACGACCTTCGTGAACGTGCGGGGTGAGAGCGATAGGCCGAACGGAAGTACACGATACTGGTACGCCTTCCCCCCGAAGGCGAACCGTAGGAACTTCCTGTGCTGAGGAAGGATGGAGATGTGGAAGTATGCGTCTTTTAGGTCGATTGTGACGAACCAGTCCTCGGACCTGATATGCGTCACAATCTGCCTGAGCGTCAACATTTTGAATTTTAGACGCAAGATAGTGCGATTTAGAAGACGCAAATCCAGAATGGGCCGCAACCCTCCATCCTTCTTCGGAACTATGAAGTACCGGCTGAAGAAACCGGACTGTCTGTCTGTAAGGGGCACATACTCGATGGCCCCTTTCTCCAACAGAGAGTCTACTTCCTGTTCCATAATCAGAGCCTGCTGGGGCCCTACCGCGGACGATAGGATCCCATAAAACGGGGTGGTGAAACCCCGAATTGAATTTTGTACCCGGAGGTTACTATGCGCAGGACCCATTGAGAGATGCCCGGCAGACGCAACCATGCGGCCTGGAACTCTACTAAGGGAATCAGTCTCTCGAGACTGATCTCTGATACGAGCAGAGACACCACAGGGCCGGGGTTTCCGGACACCGTACTGGTGGAATGCTCTAGGACCCTCCTCAGAGGGGGCAGTGCCTCCGAGATGGGCTCCCTCGGGAACCGGACACGGAGATGACCGCCTTGGTGCGGCTTGCCTCTGGCGTCAGGAACGCTTAGAGGTAGCCTTCTTGGCATTTAAGATGTTCCTCAGATCCATCCTTTTACCAGAAGGCTGGGCCCGAGAGTGTTGTCCCGACCTCCCTTTATTAGGGGGAGGTAAACGAGATGCAACACTCTCCTTCTGTGAGGCCCTGTATGAGGAACTGTGAGCCCGTGTTTGGCTATTGGGCTCACGTGAAGGGTGGCGGGGAAGGACTTTGCTGAACGCCACCTGCTGCCGTGCAGCCTCCTGAAACTTATCGACAACGCTTTTTACGGCGTCGCCGAACAAGCCCGAAGGGGACAGAGGGGCATCCAACAAAACGAACTTGTCCTTATCTTTTATGGCTGAAAGATTGAGCCATAAATGCCTCTCCGTAGCCACCAGAGCTGCCATGGAGCGACCGACAGAGAAGGCCGTTTCTCTAGTGGCTCGGAGAGACAAATCCATGGCCCGACGCAGCTCTGCCACTGCCTCGGGACCAATACCGCCACCTTGATCGATAGTGGATGCCGACTGGGGCACAAGGTATCCCGCAAGAGCCTCGTCCACCTTCGGCATCCCTCCGTAACCATAGGGATGAGCTCCGGTAAGAGTAGCATACATCGTACTGGACGACGTATGCACCCTATCGGAAGCTGGCTTTTTCCAAGATCTCGATACCTCAGTATGGAGATCCTGGTAGAAAGGCATTGCCCGGCGCTGGGGAGCGACGCGAGCTGGAAGGTAACGCTCATCCAACTTACTTTTCCTGGGACGAGCGTTCCTGGTCTCCGCCGGCCAATTAATATCCAGACGAGAGACTGCTCGCGTCACGACCTCGATCAGTTCCTCATACGCCGGTGAAGAGGGTGGCGAAGCCTCCTCAACCGGATCGATGCTAATCACTTCCTCATCCTCAGAGCAGGATAATGATAGCACCGAAGTCCCAGTCGGATTGGAAGAAACCGCGCCTGAAACGCGTGCTTCCAACTTCCGGCTGGAACTGGGATCAACACAGTCGAACTGCAAAACGGGCTCACCCGCCCCGCAACCTTCCGTGAGATCCATTTGCGATCCCCAAGATTGAGAATGCCGCCGAGCCTCAGCCGCAGCGGGTCCAGAACCTTGAAGAACGCGAGTCTGGTTAGTATCCGCAAATACTGCCAGACGGGAGCGGAGAGTACGCAATGAGAACCTCTCGCAGTTCTCACAATCACCGCCCTCAAGCGCTGACCGAGCGTGCTCCGCTCCCAGACAGACAACGCACTGACTGTGTGTGTCCTTACCCGTGATGAAACGGGTACAAGGAGAAACACACGGTGTAAATGCCTGTTCCGCCATAATCACAACGCACATAATCCAAAAGGTGGTTTGAAACTCGCAAGCACAAACTCTCTGACACACGCACGCTGAAGACACTCAAAGCTGTCACTTCCGGGTTCCGGTGCGCTTTTATGC
The DNA here is from genome assembly GCA_037043235.1 of Rhodeus uyekii. Taxonomy (NCBI): domain Eukaryota; kingdom Metazoa; phylum Chordata; class Actinopteri; order Cypriniformes; family Acheilognathidae; genus Rhodeus; species Rhodeus uyekii. The sequence goes on from JAWRVZ010000522.1 coordinate 173,560, forward strand.
TCTGTTCATGACGTCACTTCCCGCGACTTGCATTCACACGCGTAATTCTCTCATTGGTTGTACACATCTTCACGTGACTGACATCAAGGGTTTCCCCTAGCGTTTTCTGACGCAGCTCGAAGTTCCCATGAAAGGGAACTGCAGTTGTTAAGCCCCTTCTGAAAAAGAGCAATCTGGATAACATCATATTGAGCAATTACAGACCAATCTCAAATCTACCTTTCATAGGCAAGATCATTGAAAAAGTTGTTTTCAATCAGCTGAACAAGTTCTTAAGCTTGAATGGATACTTTGAAAACTTTCAATCTGGTTTCCGACCACATCACAGAACAGAGACAGCACTCATAAAGATAATAAATGATATTCGTCTTAACACAGATTCAGGTAAATTATCAGTGCTGGTTTTACTCGACCTCAGTGCTGCGTTTGACACTATAGATCACAACATTCTCCTTGACAGGCTGGAAAACTGGGTTGGGCTTTCTGAGATGGTTCTTAAATGGTTCAGGTCATACTTAGAAGGGAGAGGTTATTATGTGAGTATCGGTGACCATAAGTCTGAGTGGACATCCTTGACATGCGGAGTCCCTCAAGGTTCAATACTTGCACCCCTCCTGTTCAACTTATATATGCTGCCACTGAGCCAAATAATGAGAAAGAACCAAATTGCATATCACAGCTATGCAGATGACACCCAGATTTACCTCGCGTTATCACCTAATGATTACAGCCCCATTGACTCCCTGTGTCAATGCATTGATGAAATTAAAAACTGGATGTGCCTAAACTTCCTTCAGTTAAACAAAGACAAAACTGAAGTCATTGCATTTGGAAACAAAGATGAAGTTCTCAAAGTGAACGCATACCTTCACTCTAGGGGTCAAACAACTAAAAATCAGGTCAGGAATCTTGGTGTGATTTTGGAGTCAGACCTGAGTTTCAGTAGCCATGTAAAAACAATAACTAAATCAGCATATTATCATCTCAAAAATATAGCAAGAATTAGATGCTTTGTCTCCAATCAAGACTTAGAGAAACTTGTTCATGCTTTCATCACCAGCAGGGTGGATTATTGTAATGGGCTCCTCACCGGCCTTCCCAAAAAGACCATAAGACAGCTGCAGCTCGTACAGAATGCTGCTGCCAGGATTCTGAGCAGAACCAGAAAATATGAACACATCACACCAGTCCTTAGGTCCTTGCACTGGCTTCCAGTTACATTTAGAATTGATTTTAAAGTACTGTTACTTGTTTATAAATCACTCAATGGCCTAGGACCTCAATACATCGCAGATATGCTCATAGAATATAAACCTAACAGATCACTAAGATCATCAGGATCAAGTCACTTAGTAATACCCAGGGTTCACTCAAAGCAAGGAGAGTCTGCTTTTAGCTGTTACGCCAGCCGCAGCTGGAACCAGCTTCCAGAAGAGATCAGGTGTGCTCCAACAGTAGCCACATTCAAATCAAGACTCAAAACACATCTTTTTACCTATGCATTTGCAGATTGAGCACTGTGCTATGTCCGAACTGTTTGCATTTTATTTTATACTTATCTTTTTATTCTTTTAATCATTTTTAATGTTTTACTTTTATCATTCTTCTTTATGTAAAGCACTTTGAATTACCATTGTGTATGAAATGTGTTATACAAATAAACTTGCCTTGCCTTGCCTTGCCTTGCCTAAATGTACCACGCCAAAGCGAAATAAGCTCCATCAAGCGAACCAGGAACCTGAACCCTCAGACAAAAAGTCTTATGCTCTGCCAAATGAGCTATCCAGGCTCTTTTTGAAGAAATTGCGTACTGCATGGGAACTCACGGCTAATTAAAGTGTGTTGGATGTAGCATCGGCTTCACCTCAGAAACAGGTTTGACCATTTTGAAAGCCTTATTTCGCAACCTAGAAGTCCAGAATATCTGTTCTGCAGAGACTTTTTTCGTCTGAAATGGTTGAACAAACTACACCCATGGAAAGCATTTCAAACTAAGTAGGTGACCAACAAAAGGTATTGGCAGATTTTGGCCTAAGCCAGTGGTTTTCAAAGCCAATCTTGCTATCTCTCTTATTTAAAACAGGTGACTTGAGTTGATTTATAGAGTACTCTGTGTTTGTAGTTGTGTGTGAATAAGAGTGGAAATAAGTAAAATGTTAAGGGTTGGCTTTAGAAGTGGTTTGTGGAGCCCAAGTTAAAGCAAATGTTTGTCCGAAAGAAAGATGTTTCATCAACAGAGGGAGTGCACGACTCTGGTGGGACTCGAACCCACAACCTTTGATTACCTTCAACAACAACCTAGAAGTCCAATGCGCTATCCATTGCGCCACAGAGCCTTGATTGGCTGAGTTGCTTTGCAGAAAGCCAGGCTGAAACCAACTCTTGAGAATGCAAATTATTTCAAATATGAAAAGTTTAAACCAGAATTTCTGCATAGGCACCGCTGGGATTTGAACCCAGGATCTCCTGTTTACAAGACAGGCGCTTTGACCAACTAAGCCACAGCGCCACTGAACGAAAAGAAGGAAACCATTTTTTGAAACCATTTTTCAGACCTCGCAGAAGGTCTGAAAAATGGTTGATTAAACCATGAAAGCGATTGGGGGATTACTTCCAAAACCTTTGGGGCATTAAGGCCTCTGTCGACGGATGGGGATTATCTTAAACCATTTCATTTTGAATCAGATTTCCTAATACTGTGTCTGAATTGTTATTGGAAATTCCAGTTTCCATCTATCTTCATGGTTTCTCAGTTAGGAAAAATGCAGCTTGTATTTGCTATGCTTTCAGCTGACATGAAAGCCACATTCCAGAAATGTGCTCATGAATTATGTTTCCCATTTGCAAAGGCTGTTTTTTCCACGTGTCCATCGGCTTGACCTCAGAGATAGGTTGTAGGCACTTTTGGTCTACGCAAGTTGTTTTCAAACCATTCTCGGAAGGTACTTTTCTGACAAAGCTTGAAAACGTCAGGCTTCATCAAATGCCCATCTCGCAAAGACGTCAAAGCTTAGGGGCACTGTTCGTGACTGTGGAAGGGACCATTTTGAAAGCCTTATTTCGCAACCTAGAAGTCCAGAATATCTGTTCTGCAGAGACTTTTTTTGTCTGAAATGGTTGAACAAACTACACCTATGGAAAGCATTTCAAACTAAGTAGGTGACCAACGAAAGGTATTGGCAGATTTTGGCCTAAGCCAGTGGTTTTCAAAGCCAATCTTGCTATCTCTCTTATTTAAAACAGGTGACTTGAGTTGATTTATAGAGTACTCTGTGTTTGTAGTTGTGTGTGAATAAGAGTGGAAATAAGTAAAATGTTAAGGGTTGGCTTTAGAAGTGGTTTGTGGAGCCCAAGTTAAAGCAAATGTTTGTCCGAAAGAAAGATGTTTCATCAACAGAGGGAGTGCACGACTCTGGTGGGACTTGAACCCACAACCTTTGAATAGCTTTAATAACAACCTAGAAGTCCAATGCGCTATCCATTGTGCCACAGTGCCTTGATTTACTGAGTTGCTTTGCAGAAAGCCAGGCTGAAACCAACTCTTGAGAATGCAAATTATTTCAAATATGAAAAGTTTAAACCAGAATTTCTGCATAGGCACCGCTGGGATTTGAACCCAGGATCTCCTGTTTACAAGACAGGCGCTTTGACCAACTAAGCCACAGCGCCGCTGAACGAAAACTTTAAACGCAGAAGGTCTGAAAAATGGTTGATTAAACCATGAAAGCGATTGGGGGATTACTTCCAAAACCTTTGGGGCATTAAGGCCTCTGTCGACGGATGGGGATTATCTTAAACCATTTCATTTTGAATCAGATTTCCTAATACTGCGTCTGAATTGTTATTGGAAATTCCAGTTTCCATCTATCTTCATGGTTTCTCAGTTAGGAAAAATGCAGCTTGTATTTGCTATGCTTTCAGCTGACATGAAAGCCACATTCCAGAAATGTGCTCATGAATTATGTTTCCCATTTGCAAAGGCTGTTTTTTCCACGTGTCCATCGGCTTGACCTCAGAGATAGGTTGTAGGCACTTTTGGTCTACGCAAGTTGTTTTCAAACCATTCTCGGAAGGTACTTTTCTGACAAAGCTTGAAAACGTCAGGCTTCATCAAATGCCCATCTCGCAAAGACGTCAAAGCTTAGGGGCACTGTTCGTGACTGTGGAAGGGACCATTTTGAAAGCCTTATTTCGCAACCTAGAAGTCCAGAATATCTGTTCTGCAGAGACTTTTTTCGTCTGAAATGGTTGAACAAACTACACCCATGGAAAGCATTTCAAACTAAGTAGGTGACCAACAAAAGGTATTGGCAGATTTTGGCCTAAGCCAGTGGTTTTCAAAGCCAATCTTGCTATCTCTCTTATTTAAAACAGGTGACTTGAGTTGATTTATAGAGTACTCTGTGTTTGTAGTTGTGTGTGAATAAGAGTGGAAATAAGTAAAATGTTAAGGGTTGGCTTTAGAAGTGGTTTGTGGAGCCCAAGTTAAAGCAAATGTTTGTCCGAAAGAAAGATGTTTCATCAACAGAGGGAGTGCACGACTCTGGTGGGACTCGAACCCACAACCTTTGAATACCTTCAATAACAACCTAGAAGTCCAATGCGCTATCCATTGCGCCACAGAGCCTTGATTGGCTGAGTTGCTTTGCAGAAAGCCAGGCTGAAACCAACTCTTGAGAATGCAAATTATTTCAAATATGAAAAGTTTAAACCAGAATTTCTGCATAGGCACCGCTGGGATTTGAACCCAGGATCTCCTGTTTACAAGACAGGCGCTTTGACCAACTAAGCCACAGCGCCACTGAAGAAAAACTTTAAACGCAGAAGGTCTGAAAAATGGTTGATTAAACCATGAAAGCGATTGGGGGATTACTTCCAAAACCTTTGGGGCATTAAGGCCTCTGTCGACGGATGGGGATTATCTTAAACCATTTCATTTTGAATCAGATTTCCTAATACTGTGTCTGAATTGTTATTGGAAATTCCAGTTTCCATCTATCTTCATGGTTTCTCAGTTAGGAAAAATGCAGCTTGTATTTGCTATGCTTTCAGCTGACATGAAAGCCACATTCCAGAAATGTGCTCATGAATTATGTTTCCCATTTGCAAAGGCTGTTTTTTCCACGTGTCCATCGGCTTGACCTCAGAGATAGGTTGTAGGCACTTTTGGTCTACGCAAGTTGTTTTCAAACCATTCTCGGAAGGTACTTTTCTGACAAAGCTTGAAAACGTCAGGCTTCATCAAATGCCCATCTCGCAAAGACGTCAAAGCTTAGGGGCACTGTTCGTGACTGTGGAAGGGACCATTTTGAAAGCCTTATTTCGCAACCTAGAAGTCCAGAATATCTGTTCTGCAGAGACTTTTTTTGTCTGAAATGGTTGAACAAACTACACCTATGGAAAGCATTTCAAACTAAGTAGGTGACCAACGAAAGGTATTGGCAGATTTTGGCCTAAGCCAGTGGTTTTCAAAGCCAATCTTGCTATCTCTCTTATTTAAAACAGGTGACTTGAGTTGATTTATAGAGTACTCTGTGTTTGTAGTTGTGTGTGAATAAGAGTGGAAATAAGTAAAATGTTAAGGGTTGGCTTTAGAAGTGGTTTGTGGAGCCCAAGTTAAAGCAAATGTTTGTCCGAAAGAAAGATGTTTCATCAACAGAGGGAGTGCACGACTCTGGTGGGACTCGAACCCACAACCTTTGAATACCTTCAATAACAACCTAGAAGTCCAATGCGCTATCCATTGCGCCACAGAGCCTTGATTGGCTGAGTTGCTTTGCAGAAAGCCAGGCTGAAACCAACTCTTGAGAATGCAAATTATTTCAAATATGAAAAGTTTAAACCAGAATTTCTGCATAGGCACCGCTGGGATTTGAACCCAGGATCTCCTGTTTACAAGACAGGCGCTTTGACCAACTAAGCCACAGCGCCACTGAACGAAAAGAAGGAAACCATTTTTTGAAACCATTTTTCAACGCAGAAGGTCTGAAAAATGGTTGATTAAACCATGAAAGCGATTGGGGGATTACTTCCAAAACCTTTGGGGCATTAAGGCCTCTGTCGACGGATGGGGATTATCTTAAACCATTTCATTTTGAATCAGATTTCCTAATACTGTGTCTGAATTGTTATTGGAAATTCCAGTTTCCATCTATCTTCATGGTTTCTCAGTTAGGAAAAATGCAGCTTGTATTTGCTATGCTTTCAGCTGACATGAAAGCCACATTCCAGAAATGTGCTCATGAATTATGTTTCCCATTTGCAAAGGCTGTTTTTTCCACGTGTCCATCGGCTTGACCTCAGAGATAGGTTGTAGGCACTTTTGGTCTACGCAAGTTGTTTTCAAACCATTCTCGGAAGGTACTTTTCTGACAAAGCTTGAAAACGTCAGGCTTCATCAAATGCCCATCTCGCAAAGACGTCAAAGCTTAGGGGCACTGTTCGTGACTGTGGAAGGGACCATTTTGAAAGCCTTATTTCGCAACCTAGAAGTCCAGAATATCTGTTCTGCAGAGACTTTTTTTGTCTGAAATGGTTGAACAAACTACACCTATGGAAAGCATTTCAAACTAAGTAGGTGACCAACGAAAGGTATTGGCAGATTTTGGCCTAAGCCAGTGGTTTTCAAAGCCAATCTTGCTATCTCTCTTATTTAAAACAGGTGACTTGAGTTGATTTATAGAGTACTCTGTGTTTGTAGTTGTGTGTGAATAAGAGTGGAAATAAGTAAAATGTTAAGGGTTGGCTTTAGAAGTGGTTTGTGGAGCCCAAGTTAAAGCAAATGTTTGTCCGAAAGAAAGATGTTTCATCAACAGAGGGAGTGCACGACTCTGGGGGGACTTGAACCCACAACCTTTGAATACCTTTAATAACAACCTAGAAGTCCAATGCGCTATCCATTGCGCCACAGAGCCTTGATTGACTGAGTTGCTTTGCAGAAAGCCAGGCTGAAACCAACTCTTGAGAATGCAAATTATTTCAAATATGAAAAGTTTAAACCAGAATTTCTGCATAGGCACCGCTGGGATTTGAACCCAGGATCTCCTGTTTACAAGACAGGCGCTTTGACCAACTAAGCCACAGCGCCACTGAACGAAAAACTTTAAACGCAGAAGGTCTGAAAAATGGTTGATTAAACCATGAAAGCGATTGGGGGATTACTTCCAAAACCTTTGGGGCATTAAGGCCTCTGTCGACGGATGGGGATTATCTTAAACCATTTCATTTTGAATCAGATTTCCTAATACTGCGTCTGAATTGTTATTGGAAATTCCAGTTTCCATCTATCTTCATGGTTTCTCAGTTAGGAAAAATGCAGCTTGTATTTGCTATGCTTTCAGCTGACATGAAAGCCACATTCCAGAAATGTGCTCATGAATTATGTTTCCCATTTGCAAAGGCTGTTTTTTCCACGTGTCCATCGGCTTGACCTCAGAGATAGGTTGTAGGCACTTTTGGTCTACGCAAGTTGTTTTCAAACCATTCTCGGAAGGTACTTTTCTGACAAAGCTTGAAAACGTCAGGCTTCATCAAATGCCCATCTCGCAAAGACGTCAAAGCTTAGGGGCACTGTTCGTGACTGTGGAAGGGACCATTTTGAAAGCCTTATTTCGCAACCTAGAAGTCCAGAATATCTGTTCTGCAGAGACTTTTTTCGTCTGAAATGGTTGAACAAACTACACCCATGGAAAGCATTTCAAACTAAGTAGGTGACCAACAAAAGGTATTGGCAGATTTTGGCCTAAGCCAGTGGTTTTCAAAGCCAATCTTGCTATCTCTCTTATTTAAAACAGGTGACTTGAGTTGATTTATAGAGTACTCTGTGTTTGTAGTTGTGTGTGAATAAGAGTGGAAATAAGTAAAATGTTAAGGGTTGGCTTTAGAAGTGGTTTGTGGAGCCCAAGTTAAAGCAAATGTTTGTCCGAAAGAAAGATGTTTCATCAACAGAGGGAGTGCACGACTCTGGTGGGACTCGAACCCACAACCTTTGAATACCTTCAATAACAACCTAGAAGTCCAATGCGCTATCCATTGTGCCACAGTGCCTTGATTTACTGAGTTGCTTTGCAGAAAGCCAGGCTGAAACCAACTCTTGAGAATGCAAATTATTTCAAATATGAAAAGTTTAAACCAGAATTTCTGCATAAGCACCGCTGGGATTTGAACCCAGGATCTCCTGTTTACAAGACAGGCGCTTTGACCAACTAAGCCACAGCGCCACTGAACGAAAAGAAGGAAACTTTGAAACCATTTTTCAGAACGCAGAAGGTCTGAAAAATGGTTGATTAAACCATGAAAGCGATTGGGGGATTACTTCCAAAACCTTTGGGGCATTAAGGCCTCTGTCGACGGATGGGGATTATCTTAAACCATTTCATTTTGAATCAGATTTCCTAATACTGTGTCTGAATTGTTATTGGAAATTCCAGTTTCCATCTATCTTCATGGTTTCTCAGTTAGGAAAAATGCAGCTTGTATTTGCTATGCTTTCAGCTGACATGAAAGCCACATTCCAGAAATGTGCTCATGAATTATGTTTCCCATTTGCAAAGGCTGTTTTTTCCACGTGTCCATCGGCTTGACCTCAGAGATAGGTTGTAGGCACTTTTGGTCTACGCAAGTTGTTTTCAAACCATTCTCGGAAGGTACTTTTCTGACAAAGCTTGAAAACGTCAGGCTTCATCAAATGCCCATCTCGCAAAGACGTCAAAGCTTAGGGGCACTGTTCGTGACTGTGGAAGGGACCATTTTGAAAGCCTTATTTCGCAACCTAGAAGTCCAGAATATCTGTTCTGCAGAGACTTTTTTCGTCTGAAATGGTTGAACAAACTACACCCATGGAAAGCATTTCAAACTAAGTAGGTGACCAACAAAAGGTATTGGCAGATTTTGGCCTAAGCCAGTGGTTTTCAAAGCCAATCTTGCTATCTCTCTTATTTAAAACAGGTGACTTGAGTTGATTTATAGAGTACTCTGTGTTTGTAGTTGTGTGTGAATAAGAGTGGAAATAAGTAAAATGTTAAGGGTTGGCTTTAGAAGTGGTTTGTGGAGCCCAAGTTAAAGCAAATGTTTGTCCGAAAGAAAGATGTTTCATCAACAGAGGGAGTTCACGACTCTGGTGGGACTCGAACCCACAACCTTTGAATACCTTCAATAACAACCTAGAAGTCCAATGCGCTATCCATTGCGCCACAGAGCCTTGATTGACTAAGTTGCTTTGCAGAAAGCCAGGCTGGAACCAACTCTTGAGAATGCAAATTATTTCAAATATGAAAAGTTTAAACCAGAATTTCTGCATAGGCACCGCTGGGATTTGAACCCAGAATCTCCTGTTTACAAGACAGGCGCTTTGACCAACTAAGCCACAGCGCCACTGAACGAAAACTTAAAACGCAGAAGGTCTGAAAAATGGTTGATTAAACCATGAAAGCGATTGGGGGATTACTTCCAAAACCTTTGGGGCATTAAGGCCTCTGTCGACGGATGGGGATTATCTTAAACCATTTCATTTTGAATCAGATTTCCTAATACTGCGTCTGAATTGTTATTGGAAATTCCAGTTTCCATCTATCTTCATGGTTTCTCAGTTAGGAAAAATGCAGCTTGTATTTGCTATGCTTTCAGCTGACATGAAAGCCACATTCCAGAAATGTGATCATGAATTATGTTTCCCATTTGCAAAGGCTGTTTTTTCCACGTGTCCATCGGCTTGACCTCAGACATTGGTTGAAGGCACTTTTGGTCTACGCAAGTTGTTTTCAAACCATTCTCGGAAGGTACTTTTCTGAGAAAGCTTGAAAACGTCAGGCTTCATCAAATGCCCATCTCGCGAAGACGTCAAAGCTAAGGGGCACTGTTCGTGACTCTGGAAGGGACCATTTTGAAAGCCTTATTTCGCAACCTAGAAGTCCAGAATATCTGTTCTGCAGAGACTTTTTTCGTCTGAAATGGTTGAACAAACTACACCCATGGAAAGCATTTCAAACTAAGTAGGTGACCAACAAAAGGTATTGGCAGATTTTGGCCTAAGCCAGTGGTTTTCAAAGCCAATCTTGCTATCTCTCTTATTTAAAACAGGTGACTTGAGTTGATTTATAGAGTACTCTGTGTTTGTAGTTGTGTGTGAATAAGAGTGGAAATAAGTAAAATGTTAAGGGTTGGCTTTAGAAGTGGTTTGTGGAGCCCAAGTTAAAGCAAATGTTTGTCCGAAAGAAAGATGTTTCATCAACAGAGGGAGTGCACGACTCTGGGGGGACTTGAACCCACAACCTTTGAATACCTTTAATAACAACCTAGAAGTCCAATGCGCTATCCATTGCGCCACAGAGCCTTGGTTGGCTGAGTTGCTTTGCAGAAAGCCAGGCTGAAACCAACTCTTGAGAATGCAAATTATTTCAAATATGAAAAGTTTAAACCAGAATTTCTGCATAGGCACCGCTGGGATTTGAACCCAGGATCTCCTGTTTACAAGACAGGCGCTTTGACCAACTAAGCCACAGCGCCACTGAACGAAAAGAAGGAAACCATTTTTTGAAACCATTTTTCAGACCTCGCAGAAGGTCTGAAAAATGGTTGATTAAACCATGAAAGCGATTGGGGGATTACTTCCAAAACCTTTGGGGCATTAAGGCCTCTGTCGACGGATGGGGATTATCTTAAACCATTTCATTTTGAATCAGATTTCCTAATACTGTGTCTGAATTGTTATTGGAAATTCCAGTTTCCATCTATCTTCATGGTTTCTCAGTTAGGAAAAATGCAGCTTGTATTTGCTATGCTTTCAGCTGACATGAAAGCCACATTCCAGAAATGTGCTCATGAATTATGTTTCCCATTTGCAAAGGCTGTTTTTTCCACGTGTCCATCGGCTTGACCTCAGAGATAGGTTGTTGGCACTTTTGGTCTACGCAAGTTGTTTTCAAACCATTCTCGGAAGGTACTTTTCTGAGAAAGCTTGAAAACGTCAGGCTTCATCAAATGCCCATCTCGCAAAGACGTCAAAGCTTAGGGGCACTGTTCGTGACTGTGGAAGGGACCATTTTGAAAGCCTTATTTCGCAACCTAGAAGTCCAGAATATCTGTTCTGCAGGTGACTTGAGTTGATTTATAGAGTACTCTGTGTTTGTAGTTGTGTGTGAATAAGAGTGGAAATAAGTAAAATGTTAAGGGTTGGCTTTAGAAGTGGTTTGTGGAGCCCAAGTTAAAGCAAATGTTTGTCCGAAAGAAAGATGTTTCATCAACAGAGGGAGTGCACGACTCTGGTGGGACTTGAACCCACAACCTTTGAATAGCTTTAATAACAACCTAGAAGTCCAATGCGCTATCCATTGTGCCACAGTGCCTTGATTTACTGAGTTGCTTTGCAGAAAGCCAGGCTGAAACCAACTCTTGAGAATGCAAATTATTTCAAATATGAAAAGTTTAAACCAGAATTTCTGCATAGGCACCGCTGGGATTTGAACCCAGGATCTCCTGTTTACAAGACAGGCGCTTTGACCAACTAAGCCCCAGCGCCACTGAACGAAAAGAAGGAAACGCAGAAGGTCTGAAAAATGGTTGACCT